>AYEL01072208.1:0-37695 GCA_000484575.1 Olivierus martensii
CATTATTATATGCATTTATGCTAAAAAATGTAGAGTTATGAAAAAATAAATACAAATGAGGGGAGTGGAAAAAATTTGTTTTGACAAAGATTATAATTAAACAATACACACGAAGATAATTACACTATTAAATCAAACAACAGCCTATCCTTATTAAGTTTATTTTAAACTTAATAAAGATAAGTTGTTATTTGATATTAATTGAATAATATTATTATACTATAATATAATATTAATTAATTGAAAAAACACGTGAAAACGAACCAAGTGGAATATCGATAAACGACTTTTGGTCTCAGTGGTTTCGTTTCTAAAGCTTACAATAGCCAATAAGAATAGTTCACATCAACCAATGACAGTAGCTTCACTGCATTGCTAACTTCAGATTTAGAAAGGAAAAACAAAAGCACCAGGCTATATAGTAGTAAATAGAAATCTGTGGAAATCAGTCACTCGCCGTTCTTGTGCAGTGTTGTCAGTTCGATGTCAAAAATTTATAAAATGTATATGGATACAGAATGCCCTTTGTTCAATAATACTAAGAAAAAGTCTAACAGGTCATGAAATCTCAATGCCATTTACATAGTCTATCGCCCCCCTATCGCCCCTTTTTGTTCCAGCGCCCCTTCGAGAACAAGAACGCCCCCTGGGGGGCGATATCGCCCAGGTTGAGAATCACTGGCTTACTTACTTTGTGTGAATGTTGTTTCTTTACTTTTCTAACACTAATATACTAACATTTTCTTACAAATTAAAAAATAAAAAAAAAGTAAAATAAAAAATAAAGAAAAATTAAAAAAAAAATAAAAAAAAATTTTGTATTACTAACATAGTTATAGGTTTCTTACTAACACGTTCCCTAAATTTAGTTTCCTAATTTACTAACTATTTCTTACTAACATTTTGCCATCTTAACCTCTCTTTTTACTAACGTTATCCTAGCTGCTTTTCACTTACACTGTAGGTTTAGGTACTTACTTTATTCATCATATAGGTCTTGTTTAATAGGTACTTTGCACTTATTATTATATTATGCACTTATTTTATTTTATTTTTTTTCCTTACTCACTTCCCCTATTTCAGCTCCCTTCAGTACTCTTACTCTCTTTTTTTTGAGTGAGAGGGGCATTCTCTTTAGCCACCAAGCTTACAAAAGAAAAGTAAGACTTTACAATATAAGCATCAAAGGAACTTATTCAAATAAGTAAGAATTTACAATTTAAAAAACATAAGCAAATCAAAAATTTCTTGGAACCAGTTATAATACATATATTTTTTGCTATTTGATAAAATTTTAAGTAACACATATTTGTTGAAATCGGTTCAAAAATGAAAAAAATAATGTTTTTGTGAAATGAAAAAATGAAAAGTTTGGACCACGTTACCTTTTGCTTTCACTTTCAACCAACTTGATTCCTTGACTAATAGTTATTGATGGATGAAATAAATTAGGGGCGTGGTAATTATATTGGTATGTCACTTTTGCTACCGCCTTTGAAACGGCTGCAGCATACGAAACTCTTAATTGTGAAATATATTCCAAAATACAGCATATAAATTTATTTCAGTATTTTTAGAGAGAAAATAGCAGCAGTATCTCAGTAATGAACAAATTTACATATGAATTATGTTTATAATTTGAGAAGTGCATGTATTTAATTTAATTGTACATTACTATTGATTAATTATAAAGCAAAATTAGATACGTTTTAGAAGCTTTTACAAACATAAATGATTTTAATTTAAGTAAATTTTTTGGAAAAATTTGTGAAATTTGAAATGTGATCTTGAAATTTTATCCATTAAATCTAGATTATCATAGGATCCAAAAGTTTGAGAATAAAAAGTGTTTTCAAACTTTATTAGATTTGCTAAAGTTTTTTAATTTTATTTAGTAAGATGATTAAAAAACTTCAGTCTTATTCTTACTAGATAAATAGATATATAGTTTATAGTTTAAATTATAGATAATTTAAACTAAATATCTACTTATTTAATCAAATTATATAAATTAAGATTTTTATTTTTATTTCAAATGTAATTTACTTTATTTAAATGAATTTTTCTTGTTTTTGTATTGATAATATAATTAATGATTTATATTTTTGTTTGACTTTAAATCAAATTAAATTTAAAAATGATAATTTTATTTTGTTAAGACACCTTCATGTAGTAATCTTTACCCATTTGCTAATCCTGAAACTCAACATTGGACAGCTTTAACATATGCCACTACTCATTGCCATTTATCTGTCATTAAAGTAAGTTTTGTCTAACCTCAAATATAATAGACCATATTTCTTTGATTTTTAAGTCTCACTTTTTCATTTTAGTGTTTATGAAGTCAAGGTGCATTTTGCTATTTTATGAATTTTAAAATTAATGTTAAAAGAATTTATTCCATGGTTAATATACCATGAATAAATATTTAGATAGTGTTTGAAATAATTGTAGAATTTATATTAAAAAATATTACATAATGTCTTTATACATAATCTTTTTATTTTCATCTAATCTTCTAAGAAATAACTGATTAAAAATGAAACATCTGAATCTAAAAATGACATAAGAGAGTTTCAGCTATTTTAATGATGTATTTAAATACAGTATATGATTGTATTATATCATTGTTATAATACTATTTTTTATATTAAATACCAGTACATATAGATGTATATAATTAAGAATATAATGTAAATTAAAGATATTGTTTTCTTAACCAATTTATATTATATTAACTTGATCACCAGATTATTGCCCAATGAAGAAGAAAGTGAATAGTTGGTTGTAAAAATGAATGATGATAAATTGAATCTGTGAAATTAATTAATTGACTAATAAAAATATCTAATAATAATTTTTTTAATAATTAGATATTTATAATAATAATAATAATTAAGCAAAACTCATGAAATCCATTAGAAAGATTTTCAGAAAACTAAAAAAAAAAAAACACACACACATTAAAGAATACATAGACACACTAAAACAGAAACTTGCAGCAAAATCACAATGCCTGAAACAATACAAAACCAACCTAGCATTTAAACTAGACAACACACTATTCATAAACAACAAAAAGACATTCTACAGAAACATAAACAGTAAACAGCCTAAACAAACACAAAACAAAGAAATACCAACACAACAATCACTCACTAGCTTCTGGTCTGCCCTGTGCGCAGTCCCAGTTACACACAAAAAGCCAGCTGGATCGCAAAAGAGGAGAGACGCACATTAAACATACCAGAAATGTCCTATACCACCATTATTACTGAAGAACTCACAAACACAATTAGATACATTCACAACTGGAAAGCCCTTGGTGTAGATGGCATACAGAATTTTTGGTACAAACATTTTGCCTGTCTTCATGACTTACTGGCCACACATCTCACACATCTCATTCAAGAACCAAAAGACACACCTTCCTTTCTTATGCACGGCATCACTTTCATGAAACCCAAGAGCACAAACACCAGAAACCCATCACAATACAGACAAAATTTACTTCTGTTTACACAGGAATAATGTTGATTATCTTCTTTTAAGTTCTTCTTCACTAGGATCACTAGTTGTATGCGCACGCATTGCTATTCTGAAAAAATTTGGTCAGAGCTTTGCTACTGTAGGTGTTATACTGTGATACTACTATTTACAATAAATGTACACAGTAGTATTAGTGATTTATTTTTTTTAAATTAAATAGGTATTTGCTCTGTATTAACTATTGATCTTTCATGATATGAAGCTACATTGAAGTTACCAAAGTGCTACATGTGGCTCACGAGCTGCAATTTGGCCACCATAGATATATACTCATGTATAAGCCAACCCCTACTTCAATGTGTGAAAATCAGTAAAAATGTGAAACCTGTGTATAAGCCATTCCCAACATTCATGTGTTAGAAAAATATGACATTCATTAAAATATATTAGAGAAAATATCAAATAAATATTAAAAGTTTCTATCATTTCTGAACCTCAACAAAAATATTTCACTAAGTTTAGATGATAAAAAATAAGAATAAAAAAATGCAACAGAAATTTTGCTACAATCAATGTGAATAGAAAGCTGATCAGCACACGTGTGATTGTCAAAATTGCAAATTTGATGTCTGAAATCAACTGCAAAATAATCATTTCATATTTTTATAAAGATCAGCAAAATGCACACATTCTCAATCAGAAACATCAGAAATCACTATATTCCTATTTAATATTAATTGATGACATATGCATTAGTGACAACCAGATTTATTTGTTAAAAAGTGATCAATCTACACTATTCCTGATCTTATTTTTGAAGTATCCAGTAAATTAATATTTTTGAATTTATTTAAAAACAAACATTCAGATATATCTGCATATTTTTAATAATATAAATCAAGAAGAAATAGGCATTTTTAGAAATATATATAATGCATCCAGCTGTTACCATAAGATGTATTACTAGCACTAAGAAGATGCAATGTGACTGTTTTATATATTTCTGATCATATTTATGCAGTATCCAATATTTAAATGCATACAAAAATATTAATTTATGTAGAATCATATATAGCAGTCTTTTTTTAACATTAAAATCAAAAGAACCAGTAAGATCATTTCCCCCTGCCCTGTAAGGTACCCTATCTTGTTGGTAGATATAGCTGTAGGAAAGGGGGGCTTTTCTCAGCCCTAGCACTGCAACCACCAATGGTCTATTGTGCATCCCTGACAGAATCATCCCAGAAGAAGTCCTGTCTTAACCACAAAAGACAATGTCTTCTTCAATGGGACTATAACAAGATCTTCTGGTGCAGGGAAATGCAACCCAAGAAGATCATACTTTAGCCATGAAAGGGCCACACATCCACACAAAATGTGAAGAGGAGTTTCATCCTTATCCTGACATCTTCTACAAGTAGAGTTATTAACAATCCCAATTAAATGAAGATGCCTTCTAAAATGACATTGCCCTGTAAGATGTCCTGTAAGGTACCCTGTAATAATCCTAAGGTTCATTTTTATGCAGTGAGAGCAATTCTTTACTTCTCTGTACAGTAGAGCCCAAAATGAGAGCTTTTGCCTGCCTAAGATCAGGAAGAGACCTCCAATAAATGAGATGCTAGGCTGTCAACTAGTCCCTGACAACCCACCCAAATGCATCAGGTCCAATGCCCAGGGCAGCTCAGGTCCATTAAAGGAACTAGACGCCCCTTCCTTGGCAAGCCCATCAGCAATCTCATTGTCCTCAATCACTTTGTGCCCCGGCACCCAAACAAATTGCACTCTGTTCCTGGTGGCTAGTTCCTCAATGAGAAGATGACAAACAAGCTTAGAAGTAAAGTGCTTTAAGAGCAGCCTGACCATCAGATAGAATATAAATATGTTTATTGACATATCTCCTTCAAGATTAATTTTAACACATGCAAAAATAGCATAAATTTCTGCCTGAAAGACAGTGGCAAACTGCCTGAGAGAGTAGGAATAAGACATTCCCGTTCCCTCTCAGTAAACCCCCGCCCTACCCCAATGGTGGTTTTAGAACCATCCATATACCAGATCAAACCACTCTTGATACTGCACCCAAATCCCCCTCCCCAGCCCTCCAAACTGAGAAAAACAATAGTGAAGTGCCTGAAGAAGTTAAATCTAGGCACCATGTAATCTTTAACCATCTCAAGAATGTTATTGTGTAACCTGTCCCATTCAAAAGATAAATGCTCCACTTTGTGGATCCAAGAAATTCCTCTCCCACAAGAATGGACCTACAATAGGGAACTTCCTCCCAGGGACTTGCCTCAACAATCAAATGTAAAGGAGGAATGCCCAAGAGGACCTCATGAACAGCAGTAGGAGCACTCCAAGTTCAATCCTGCAAGTCTTAAATAAAACACTTTGCCACCAAATAATGGCAGCATAGATAATAATGGGTCTCACAACCATGGTGTATATCCAGTATAACAGCTCAGGTTTAAGTCCCCAAGTTTTACTCAAAATGCCCCTATAAGCCTGTAGGGCTTTACAGGCTTTTCCAACAATAAACTCCATATGAGGCTTCCAAGTCAATCTCTTGTCCAACATAACAAGGTATTTGACTTGGGTAGAAAACTGCAACCTTTTGCCGAAGAATGACAGTTCAATTAGTTCCACCAATTGTCTTCTTCGTGAAAAAAGATATAATGACAGTCTTAGCTGGATTAACAGATAGTCCAACCCTATTACACCATTTAGAAACTGTATTGAGACTTAGTGACTGTATTGAGAGCTAGAAGATGTGCTGTTTGTGCTCCGGATTTTTATTAGTTTATAGTGGATATATTTATTTCTTTGGTGTGTATTATACATTATCTGAAAGCTAAAGAAAAGACCTTAAACAATAATATAACTTTTATTGTAATCGGTGAAGTACTTTTTAAATTATAGCAATTTAAAAACTAACTTTTCTGCTTTTATTGGCAAATTGTCAACAGCCATTATAACGATCAGAATTTGTAATTTCTTGGACCAGGATGGTTTTTCTTTGTATTTTGCTTGGACCTTGGTCCCTGTTTTTGTCCTTGTAATCTTTTTTTTTTAGTGACTGTTAATTTTTGACACTTTTTTCTTTTATCTGTAACGGTTTTTGTCTTTGCGCAATTTTCTGGTTTTTTAATCTTAGTAGTTTAGTGGGTTTTTGTGTTATCGTCTTTAAGCTCGTGATCTGCACTCTCAATTATGGTTATTTTACCCATTTCTGTGACATTTTTCAGATCACACTATTTAACGGTCAGTGATTTTTATTTTTTTTTTGAACCAAGCTGGTTCCTTTGTGTATTTCATCTGCTTTTATGTCTCGGGTTTTGATTCTGTTTTTGGCCTTTTTTCATAGATTTTGTGACTGCAACAGGTGTGCACTACAACTAGGAATTCTTTTTGGACAGAATCTACTGGACTGTTTTAACTGCTGCCCAATGAATGTTTGGTTTTGGCACTCTGAGTAATCATTGTTTTGGATTTTGTATTGTTAGTTTTGCTTTTAATTGTATGTATTGTTTTTCTTAAAAAATTTTGATGCAGGCACTCAGGATCCTCTGAGGGAGTTAGTTGCTTAGTTTTCTTCTTTCCTCTAGTGATCTGCCATACTTCTTCAGGCAGAAATCTCTTAACCTTTACTTACCTTTCTTTGCGTCTTCTCCCTATTTTTCATTCTTTTATGGGTCAAGCCTACGAGTACACCCACTGATGTTTCAATAATAATGTATTGAGAGCTATCTGAAGCACCTCAGATACAGTCCTGGGAAATTTTTCCACTACAATGATGGCTTTCATCAGCATCCCCAACAGTAAAGAAACTTATCCCTTTGAGTGTAATTAATAACTTATTCACCACAAGACACCAAAGAAAGAGAGAAAGTACTCCCCCCTGCGGGCAACCCCTGTCAGTAAGAATCTTAACTTCCTCATCATAGAGTGTGCTATAAACAACTCTCTGCTTCAGCATTAAGCCAATTCAATGAATAATCGTTATACAGACTCCATGCCTGTTAGCAGCAAGGCTAATTTTCTCAAAAGAAGTTGAGTCAAAAGCCCCTTGAATATCAAGAAATGCTCCTAAGGCAATTTCCTTGTACCCAATTGCTCTCTCAATGAGTGACACAACCTCATGGAGAGCATTTTCAGTTGATTTGCCAGACTAATAGGCAAATTGACTGTGACAAAGAGGAGTATTTAATAAAGTCCCATCCTGACAAATCTATCCACCAACCTTTCCATTGTCTTCAATGAAAATGATGTTGGGCTGATTGGACGATAAGATTTAGCCTCGGTATAAGAACTATGGCCAGGCTTAGGTATAAAAGAAACCCTTACCTACCTCCAAGACCATGAAATATAGCCAAAAGCCAGACAGGCCCTAAAGACACGGCATAAAAGAGAGACCAGGATGTCAATGCCCTGTTGCAAAAATACTGGCAAAATAGCATCCAGTCCCACAGACTTGAAGGGCTTAAAATCACTTACAGCCCACCTAATTTTTGACTAATTCATCACCTCCTAACAAAGCCCCAATCTTCCCTCTTGGCATGATAAACACATCCATCAAGATCAGATTGTTCCAGCATACAGGATGAACCCTCAACAGTGGAGGCTTGTGGATGATTTTTGTGGGAGGGCTGAAAAAAATTATAATAAAATACGTGCATATAATAAAATACATAGCTAAAATACGTAGTGCGGACTGCAATGTTTGCAACCCCATGATATACATATCACAAAAACATACATCATGGGGTTACTCCCACCTGCAACTGTGACTCAGTCTGCACTGACTGCAGCCTGATGAGTACGCAATCACACTGACTCATACAATACACACATACAGACTGCCTATCGAGGCACCTAGTACCTACAATTCAAAAATAAATATACTACAAACGGAAAAAATATGGTTTTATAAAATAATTGTATAGTAATGCAATAGCTATAATAATTTAAAAATGTTTTAATTTTGGTGGGAGGGCTGCAGCCCTGCAGCCCTTATGGGCGAGCCACCATGACCCTCAATCAAAGTAGACCCAGGAAAGTGTACTTGAAAGAGTTCCTTTAAAGAGTCCTTGCAAATACTAGTCATACTGCCATCTGGTAACCTAATAGGACCAACCTTGCAAAAATTTCCTCTAGACATTAGCTTCACTAGTCTGGATATATATTTGATTCTCTGATAACATTGTTTCTAGGAATACCTTTTAGCCTTTCTAATGGCCTTATTATAACAAGTGAGAGCACTTCTATATGTGTCCCAATCACCTGTTCTTTTAGCTTTATTAAAAAGCATTCTTACTTTAAGTCTAAGACCACCCAGCTGTTCATTCCACCAAGGAACCTGCCTTGATGAGCAACCAGTCCTGACTGGACAATGTTGATGATAGGATAAGAGAATTGCCTGTTGAATCTAGTCAACAGTCATATCTAAATCCACCACCAAGCAAAATCTGCTCTTTATATCCCCAAGGTTAAACTTAAGGTCTTCCCTAAAGGAAGCCAAATTAGTCCTTCTCGGGTCCCTGCATGTTACTTGACTAGGTACCATACCCTGAAAAATTAAAGCAAATATATCTGTGCTCCAAAGAAGAAGGCTCACCAGACACATGCAAATTCTCAATTAAGTCAGAAATATTCTGAGTCCCTAATGTTAGGTCAATGACCTCCCTTCTATTAACAACAACAAAGGTAGGTTTATTGCCCTTATTCAAGATGAAGAGGTTAGTACCCATCATAGAAACATTAACTTCATCATACTGCAGACAAACTCTAAAAAACAACTAGTGCCACTGACAGATAAAAAATGCTGCAAAAAAATTTTCATTCACTCTTCAACAATTTTGACTGGCATTTATTCAAAACAGGTTTATTTGTTTTAAGAAATTAATATTAACAAATTTTCCTGAATGATAAACATGCTCTTCATAAAAACAATGTGCAGTATAAAATTTCCATTGTTTATTAAATGTTAAAATAAGGAATGGACAATGTATTATTTTGTATTTTATGCTTATATAATGCAAAATATTATTTTTTAACATTTTAGTACAGATATGAACTGTTGTGTAAAAAATAATAATAAAAATACATTGACTGATTGCAATGTTGTGAATTGCTGTATAATGTGGATATGGCTAGCTCTAATATTTCTGATAAAGTTTGTACAATCTTTAATGATTCTGATAAATAAATGAATATCAATGATTATTGTGCACTTATCCAAGACACACTTCATGCTCTTTTGTGATTGTCACATGCTCAATGCATTTCTTATTTTATTAATAATTAATAACTTAACAGTAGCAAAATTTCTTAAATAAAAGCAAACAATAAGCCAAATAAGTAAGATAATTTGTATATTTTTAGCTTTTACGTTGCTATCTTGTAATGCTTTGGATAATAATTACTGTTAGAAAAAAATCACTATTTTCAACCAATATAATGATAATTTGTTCTTTCAAATTAGACCATGATGCTTTTTATGATCTTTAGTTAACCAAAAAATAAGCATTCGTAGCAGTTTAAGTTCAAAATAAATAAATTGTTTTTATTCATTAAAAACGTTTTCGATAGTATTTAATTTGACCCTCTTCAATTAACACTTTACTTGTTAATACAAGAAAACATTCTGATCAAACAAATTTCAAACTTAACAGAAAAAGTTTTAAAATCTTATTAATGTTTTTTTTCGTTGTCATGGAGATCCAGAATTTAATATAGGCAATCGTTTTAACAATATTAAATTGATTTTTTTAAATTTACTTTTTTTTCGTTAAACCTTTAATTTTTTCAGTGAGGTAATTAACCCTGTGTTATTTAAATATATTTTCTTTTAACACGTATCTCCAGGGTAGAGCCAGTCTCTTACTCGGATACTCATTTATTACATTTTCTGTTTACGAGTGCCTTATAATCTCCAGTGTTTCGTTAAAGATAGCCTCTTTTTTTTTTTAGTGTTACATTTCTTTATTATCCTAGCCTCTTCCCATTTCACTTCAATATTTTCTTTGTAAAATCTTTTACTTAATGCTGTGTATGCTTTTTATGATATAGTGTAGTTTAAGAACCATAGACTATGAAATTTGTTTTAATATCAATTGTTAAGACATATCTCAATTTTAAAAAAGTTAAAAGTAAAATAATATATCTTAGAATTGAGAAAATATGATAATCTCTTATGTTCTGTTTTATGTGTTAAAATGAATTGTTTATTATGATACAATGAAATAGCTGTTGAGTATATATAAACTATATTGTATGGTATTCATTTCAGATCACATCATGCCATATAAATTTCATCAATATGTTATAAGAACATTGATATATTAAAGCAAAGATGGGTGGCAAAACTGAATGTTATAGAAAAATTATGTTAAGCAGAGTAAACCTGTTTTTAGTTTTTATACAATAGTTAAAAATCAAGCATTTATTCTAAAATAAAAATTCTGATATTTTTAATTATTAAATAACATACCACAGCTTTTCTATTAAGACAAGGAGTTAAAACACTGTCCAGTGTAATATCTTGTTCGACCAAATGTGGCTGTAGAGGGCTAAGAAAAAAAATATTTATTTATTTACAAAATGTAGTAATAAATCATTATACATAATTGAAAGTTTAATTTGTTACTTTATAATAATTAAAATAATATAGGAGGATATTGTATCATCCACTAGTAACAGAAATAGTAATTTATAGCAAAATACAATATATAATATTCTTCATCAAAGCATTTATTACAGATAATTGATAAATAAATGTTTGATATATTTTTTTTAATTATATTATTTTATAGTTGGACTAAATTACTTTCACTATTTCATACTTTACTATATTGTAATTTAGAATTCTTTCAGATTGAAGTAAACTTTCAATAATCTATTATCCATGAGATTACAATAATGCCAAACTATTAGAATATTAAAAATTTTAATTTTAAGTGGTTAATGACTGGGAAATCTGAGAAAAGCACGAATTATACATGAATTTCATAAGTCAAGAAAAACTGGGCATTGTGTATGAAATTATTTTTAAGTAGAGAAAATAAAGATTTTCTGACCAGAATGCATACCAGTACAATTTGTTAGAATACATTACATCTGTTATAATATCTTTGAGTTTAATTGAATAATTGCATATACCGTACAGTGTATAAACTGAGGTTTTTTCTCAAAAAAATTTCTGAAGTGGAAAGTCGGCTTATACACAGATAAAAAAAAAATCAACTTTTTTTTGGCTGGAGAAATTGAAGTAATTAGCAAAACCATAACTTAAGACCAGAAAGGAAATTTTGCAATAATTCATTTAACATGATACCAGATAAAATTTTATCTTACCCTGATGCGATTGAGTGCGTTGAGCCACTGACTCCAACCTGCATCTATATACCGTAATCAGATAGGCAACGCCACGCTGCCTGATACGATGCGACGCGACAATTCGACAATCAAGTAAGATTCATATTTGAGTGAAAAAATATAGATAGGATTCATATTTGAGTGAAAAAAAATATTTATTTTAGAGCTATTGTTTTGGCAGATAGAAACATAACACTGTTAAATCTTCAGAACAACACTCCATGCCAAATAGACAACACTGCACACCTAAATATTCAGAACAACACTCCATGCCAAATAGACAACACTGGCACACATAACAAGAAAAAACACTCCATGCCAAATAGACAACATTGCACACATACAAGAAAAGAAATCCTTGTTATGAGAAAAGGAACTCCATGGCAGACACCAAACACCTTCAGAAACAAGAGTCAAACAGCTGGTTAGTCGGAGATCTATTTACTGAAACAGAAGGGTTTATATTAGCAATACAAGACCAGATAATAAACACAAAAAACTACAGAAAATACATACTAAAGGACAGCACATTAACAAATGACACTTGCAGGAAATGCCACATAGTACCCGAAACAATTCAACACATTATGTCTGGTTGCAAGCTGCTCGCGCAAACAGATTACCTGCACAGACACAACCAAGTAGCAAACATAATACACCAAAAGCTTGCAACCAAATGCAAATTAATAAACACACTTACACCATACTACAAATACATACCAGACACAATCCTAGAAAACGCAACACACAAGATGTATTATGACAGAACAATCCTAACAGACAAAACCATACATTATAACAGACCAGACATCACTCTCATAGACAAGCAGAACAAAGTTACCTACATTATAAACATCTCAATACCAGACACACACAATATCCAGAATGCATTCACCCAAAAAATTAGCAAATACACAGAACTCTCACAAGAAATTAAGTGTCTCTGGGGAATGCAAAAGGTAGTCACAGTACCCATCATTCTCTCCTCCACAGGAGTAATCCCTCACACACTACACAAAAGCCTCAAAACATTAGATCTACATCTCAAGACATATGTAACACTACAAAAAGCATCACTACTCAATGCATGAAACATAGTAAGAAAGTTTCTCAGCACTGACACAGACAGTTAGTTGACTCACAATTAAACATCACAAATAGCTATGTCTTGACTTGTATCTGACATAGCACTTTGACCTGGAGGTACTCTGTGCCCACATTGATGTACTGTAACATAATAATAATTTTTCCAAAAACCTGTTACTAAATCAAAGCATTTCTTACAATTGTTAGTGGCTTAAAATAATAGAAATATGGTATATTAAATTCAATATATCTGTATATACTTGTATGCAATTATAAAATAGTAATATATTAAAGAAATGAGATTTTTAATTAATAAAATAAGTTTTAGTTTATTTAAAATTTTCAATTTAGTACATAAATTCAGTTAACTTACAAAAGTTTATCATATGATGATGATTGTGGAAAAGCAGGGGCTTTAAACAGCCCTGCAATGCAACCAACCAATAATCTATTATGCACTCCAACAAGATCATCCCATAAAAAACCCTATCTATATTATGAAAGACAGTATCTTCTTCAATGAGACTGTAAAAAGATCATCTGATGCATTAAAATGCAACCCTAGATCACACTTTTGCTCTGAAAGGATCACTCATTGTTTGAATCCTGATCTATATAATGTGATATATAGAAAGCTTCCTTTTTTTTGTGTCTGGTTCTTATAGTTTTGTGTTTGTTACATTTATTAAAATAGGGTATGTTTATTAAAATATGATCATTTGACCATTCCATTTGCTATCCTAGTAAACATCAGTAGTAAGAAATCCATAAATTTTGGACATTTATGAGCTACAACAATATGATTCAAAATCCAACTCCACCATAAGTCAAGGACTATCTGTACTTATTTATAAAATGATAATATAATTACATAGTTAGAAGGTCTCAGTGGAAGTATGCTAGGCTTCTATCCTGAAGAATCTGGTTCAATTCTCAGTCCTGCACCTCTAGTTTTTTTCAGGAGAGATCAAGGCCCAGCTCATTGAATCCCATCTTCCACCTGACAGCTGATCCCACCAAGGATGTGAGCAACCTATGGTAGCCATGGAAATGCCTTGCTGTTTAGTATCTAGCAAATGGAAAGCAGCATTAAACCAGATAGGAAAAAAGAAAGGAAACAGTTAATTTATAAATCATTTTTCCTAATTTTTTTAATACTGTAGGTCCCCAACTTACACAGTTTCAGAGATACACAGATGTATAAGTTTTTTAATTTTTATTAAAGTTCCATAAAACATTAATGAAAAATTCATTGAACAATTTATATTTTTACCTTAAATTTTCTTACATATGGATAAAATAGGCTCATAATTTCATTTGACCATTCCATTTGCTAATGTGTTCATTTGTGTATATTGAATTTAAGCATTGTTAGATTTATTTGGATACATTAACCACAAATTTGGGAACTTACTGTATTTATATATCAAATCTGAAAATATCATAAAGTATTTAAAGCAGGACAAATATATTAATGTTTAAAATGTAATATGCTGTTGTAATATGAAGATCTCAAGTTGTTCTAAAAGTTGTGCTAAGATCAGGTTGTTTTCATTTTTGGTATTTTTATAAGTAATTCTGGAATAGCTGAATCTTAGAAAATGCCTAATAATAGACATCATTTAGCTAATTGTTTGTGATAGCATGCTATTGATTGAATGGAGATGGGATTGAATCAAGCTGATACAACCAGGAAATTGAATGTATTAAAAACAATAATATTGGAGCTATGGAAACACAGAAAACAGTGGATAGTATTTGAAAATGTGTCGAAAATATCCTTATGTTATAAGATCTCAAGATGACATTATCTGCAAATAGTCACTAAGCATTAATAGTGGTATGCCCTGTTTCTCAACTTATTTTTGAATTGTTGAAGCTATTGGAAGAATTTAAAAATAACATGTAGCTAGAAGGATAATAAAGTTAACCTTTATGCCAGGAGACCAGCAGTCTGAATTGTCTTATCTCCAATTTAAAAAAGGACATGTTTGAATTGGTATTTGAGATATTAACCTACAAAGCAAAATTCTGTTTACAGATGAATCCAGATTCAGTCTGCAATCTGAACTGATAGAAAAACTTTTATCTGGAGAGAACATGGTACAAGATAGCAATCATCAAACATTAAAGAAATCTATTGCATTAGAGGTGGAGATCTATTAATATGGCAGGGGATTACTATCAATTGGTGCACAAATCTCCACATGTTTGAAGGAGGCATTTTTGAATTCATTAGAATGATGAGATCCTTGAACTATATATTCTTCTATTTGTAGATGCAATAACTCCAAAATTCATATTTGAGGGATGATAATTCCTGCTCACACAAGCATTGTCTTGTGAATCAATAACTTGATAAACTGGGAATTGATCGAATAGATTAGAGAGCCAAATATCTTAACCTAAATCTGATTGATGCAAGGGATGTTCTTGGAAGACAGATAACTGTTCTTATTCCTCCTCCCAGAAGCTTTGTTGAGCTTAAAACTGTCTTTTTATGTGAATGGTCATTAATAATCTCCAAAGTTTTTGATAATGTTGTGCTAATATGAGAAGATATGGTGATGCTTGCAATTCAGTCTGAAGTGATCATATTCTTTATTAAGATTAGTTTATGATTTTTTTCTAGATTATTATTTTAATCATTTTGAAATTTAATACTTAATTTTTAAAAATAAATTAAAATGTTTAGATTTATGTGTATATGTTTGAGTAAAATAATAATGTCCAAGATCATGTGAAGTTCTACTGAAATTTCATTAGAAAAATTTTTTATAAATCTTATTTTTTGTTTTTGTAATTTAATTTTTGCTCTTCAGTATATTATTGTCAGACTTAATTAATGTTCTTGCAACATGGTGGAGATTAAAGCAATTTTTGATTATTTGAGTTTTGAGAAGTTTTTTCTCTTGAAGATAATGGCACTAGTATAATTAAGTAAATAAGCAAAGTCAATGAAGTATTTGGAAATCAATCCTTTAAATTATTTTTTAAATAAAATTTAAAGCATTACTTGAGCTCATTTCTTTTTTTTATGAAACATTGTAACGTTTCCAGTTCATCAAAAAGTGCTATGAATACTTTCAATACCCCATTCATTTGGATTTTTATCATCAATCAGATTCAAATGTAAATCTTTGCTATATTTTAATATTTGTTTTATTTCATTCTTTTAATTTGTTAATATTGTAGATGTAGATGTAGAAAGAGGGGCTTTTCACAGCCCTAGCATTGTGACTATCAATGGTCTATTGTGCATCCTCGATAGAATCATCCCAAAAAAAGTCCCATCTTAATCGTGAAAGATAGTATCTTCTTCAATGGGACCATAAAAAGATCTGGTGCAAGGAAATGCAACCCAAGAAAATCAATTTGTTAATATTACTTATAATGTTAAATACTTTCAATTAGAGATGATATTATGGTGCCTAGTATTGTGGAGGAAAGCATACTGTATCTTAAAATTTTTTCTGTTCTTGTACAAGTTCATCCATTACTTCCATAACCAAAAACCTTTTCTTTGTTCTTCAGAGAAAATAGGGTTAATCTCCAAAATATCTGTCATTTGTTGAACAGAATTTATATTATTTTTAAAATTCTCTAATTTTTAAATTGATTTATAATATTTTTGAGATGTTCAATAAGTGAATATAGAGATCTGAATCATTTTACACTTTTGCAATATAAAATAGTACAACTTATAATTATGACTCATGAAACCAATAAAATCAAAATGGGGATATTTATTTCTGGTATTTTTAGGAAATAGAATAAGTAATTTATTCATTGAAAAGATTAGCAATCAATATCTTCCTTTCATGACATCTTTTCTTGATGCAATCTTAGTGAATTATTCCAAATATTTGCTACACTGTCAGTTTAAAATATTAAAATTTTTAATTTTTATTTTATAAATTATCAACTTCAGATGGTATTCCCCTTTGATCAGGTGTCCTTATGTGGTGCACAATCTGCACAACTACTCACAGAAGTCTTGAATACAGTATATACCATATCATAATTCCATTTTTAAATTTAATCATACAGATATTCCTCAATTTATGAACACTCATTTTAAAAATTTTTGCTTTTCAACTTTATATGTATCCCTTTTTTGATTTATGAAGATAATTTTCACTTTTACAAAGAAACAATTTCATCAGTGATCAACTGTTTGCTATAGCTTAAATCAGTGATTATGTTTTGTTCTATATAATAATTTTGAATCTCTAATCCATAGTTTAATAAATTTTTCTTGCATATTTAGTTCTTAAATTGTTTTGGTAAAAAATTTTGTTATTTGGATGTTTTTTATCAATTTAATGATATGAAAATTGTTTTTATGATTTTCTTGCTTATTTTCTTTATTGATTGTATCAAATTTTTCATATCAAATTTATCATTGTATACCAGGAGTGTCAAACTGGCGGCCCATGGGCCACATGCAGCCCTCAGAGTGATTTTTTGTGGCCTGCGACACTCTTACCTAAAATGAAAACAAGAACAATATGTTATGAAGATAGTAGAAAGTTACTGTCATATCAAGGCTATGTCATGTACTGTGATCAATTATGATACGCTATTTCGTTTTAACGAAAGCAATTTCATGAGTTCCTTCATTTCGATTAGCATTGTCAGAAGTATACATACAGACGAAAGTGAACTTTCAGATCGGTGACACAAATTTAGTGTTATCCTGCAAGTCTTACATCGTTTTGTGGGAAATTTTCCTGCCAAAAATAAAAAAAATTATTAATGGGAACCTGGATTTTTTAGGATAGCCAAATACAATATATAAAATCAAAACAATCCATCTTTAAAAAAAGTGTATAAAAATCATGCTTTTTAAAGATTTGTTTGCTGTGTTATAACCTATTTAAAAAAATGTAAATAATTATGGACATTTGAATTTATAAAAATTAAAAAAAAATTCTTGACTTCTTTATTTTTTAAAAAAAAGTTACTTTTAACACTAAATAGAAAACTAGAGATCGATAGCAAGAAATTTAATTTCAAGAAAAACGTGTAATTTAAAGCAATTATGAAGCAATTATATATACTGTACTAAATTTATTTAATTACACAATTTTTTTTAAATTATCTCATTCATATAACTGCAACCCTTGTTAAAATTTAATTTAAAAATAATGTAAATGCGATGTGGCCCTCGTAACTAATATCCATAATGCCAAAAATTTTATCGATAAATAAAATTAATATAAAAAATATCAAATCTGTTCCATATCTTAGCAATATAGTTTATGTAATTTCTAGAAAAATAATAAATAATAATTCATATGTGTAAACTTTAGATATCATTAGTTTCATATTTTTTACAAAAATAGATTTGATTAACTGTTAACCAGAGTAAAAGTCATTGTGTAAGAAATCGGTTGCAAAATACATTCAAAATCAAATAATATTGTTTTGTTGGTCAGTCAACTCAATCCTTTTTGTAATTTCATAGTGTTTGTATTTAATATTTGTGTAATTTCCTAATCATTTTTGTTTTTAATTGTTGTTCCAAATTTAAAACGATTAAATTATAATTTTAATATATAATTTAAAAGAATTTCGATCCTGCCGAGCTTCCCCAAAAATAGCGTTTCAGTTTTTTTGGATTTCCAGCATTATTCAAACCTATGATTCATATAACTGCCAATAAAAGCTGATCTACTAAGAAAATTGGCTTAATTTTAACATGTCACTTTTTATGATATCTTAGTCAACAAATGCAGCCCTTAGAAAAAGTTTAGAATCTTTCTATTTTGGCTACATAATTTTCTAAGAAAATTATATCATCTCAGACAGTTATTAAATAAAGGCGAAATTTTGGGAGTTTTTTTTTTGCTAATTTGTTTTACGCACCTTTTCAATCAGACAGATTAATAAAGGGCAGGATCAGTCCCAACCACATGCTATACCTATACCCGCAGATAGGTGAAAGAATTAGGGGGGTTATCAGGCCAGGCCCAGCACCCTGAAAAAATTTTTCACTACATGCCAGATCCTGATGTGGCCCTAGATTATATTTCATTGATGCAATATGGCTCTTTCTCCCAAAAGTTTGCCCATCCCTGGCTTAGAGCCTTAGATTATAATCAGCAGAAACTGTACTCTGTACCAACAGAAGTATTACTACAGTAGCATCGACCCAAATCAGAAACATTATCTCCAAAGAAAATTTCAGATGTATTTATTAAATCTAAAAAAAAAACAAATCTGTGTACAAGATGTTAACCAATTTCCATAAAACATATCACTTTTCTCTGTTTTAAAATGAATTCATTTATTATTTTAAAATTTTTTAGGTACTGCATTGGGTTTTAGTTGGCATCTATTTGTACAGTTTTAGTAAATAAAGCATTCTTCTTGGAAATAGTTTGAACAAATATGAGAGTTCTTAGTAGACTTAGAATTCTTTCGTTTGATTTAAATTTGCCATTGTCGTGTTAACTTTGGATCCGAATGAGGAAAATAATGAAAAGATGTTCCATTTCTTATATATAAATCTTTTTTTCACACGATTCGAATAACCAAAAACACAAGAAGTCGGCATTTCGAAGTTTTATTTCCCAAAGTTTTGACTATTTTCCTTCTATCATGTGACACAACTACCACTCTGATGTCACGTGCATGTATCTCACTATAGGGAAAACAAAACTTTGAATGGTCTCTTGGGAGCCATGTGATGTAGATGTATTATAATGGAATTTTTATTGTGATAGCATGGACTTTTTTTAGAAAAGAAAACTTTTTTTTATTCAATAACAACAATAAAAAGAAAATATTTTTATATAAATTATAAAAATTTATTACTATTCATTAACTTGATATTTTCTGAAGCTACATCATCCTAACGATAATGTCATACACCTACATTGATCTCGCTTCGGAGTAAAATTTTACTTTACCTGTTGCGATCGAGCGCATTGCGCCACCGAATTCAACCTGCATTTATATAAGTGCATCAGATAGGATGCTGCGCTGCCTGATGCACCGCAATGCAGAAATTCTCGATAATCCAAAAATCATATGTAGGCACGCTGCATTGGATCACTTTAGCTGGATTATTATTGAGAATTTCTGCGTCGCAGCGCATCAGGCAGCACGGTGTCGCCTATCTGATGCACTTATACTGTACAAATGCAGGTTGGAGTTGGCGGCACAACGCGCTCAATTGCTTTGGGTAAAATGAAATTTTACCTTTTGAATTGATATATTGGTATCTATATAATAATAATTTATTTTATATGTATATATTTAAAGTTTCAATAAAATATTTATTTTGGCAAATGGCATTAACATATCAGTAACTAAAAATCAAAGATCATGTAATTTATCATTTTCAAACTTTATCAAATTTTAAGTGCTGAAGTCTGGGGTAGGCTTATACATGGGTTATTCATTTTTACCAATTTTCCAACTCCGAAGTCGGGGGGGGTCGGCTTATACACAGATCGGCTTATATTCGAGTATATATGATAAGTGCTTCCCAATAATGAAAACATATTTGGAAGTGCTTATATATGTATTTTTGTAACTGAACAATTTTTAATTATAATATAATAAAATTAATTTATTTTTTTTTTGTAAAAATGTAAATTATTTCTATAAATTGAAGACCGCAGCTGATCTGACATTGCAGGCTGCATTTCTAGGGTTTGTGGGCCACATTTGGCCCACAGGCCGCTCTTTGGGAACCCCTGCTTTAGCTGGATTATTGTCGAGAATTTCTGCGTTCCAATGCATCTGGCAGCACAGCATCACCTATCTGATGAACTTATACAAATACAGGTTGGAGTCGGCAGCACGACGCGCTCGATTGCTTCAGGTAAAGTAAAATTTTACCTTTTAAATTACATATCGGTGTTTGTATTATAAAATTTATTTTATATGTATATATTTTAAAGTTTCGATAAAATATTTATTTTGGCAAATGGTATTAATATATCTGTTACTAAAAATCAAAGATCATGTAATTTATCGTTTTCAAATTTTTATCGAATTTTAAGTGCTAAAGTCTGAGGTAGGCTTATACACGGGTTACGCATTTTTACCGATTTTCAAACTCTGAAGTCGGGATCAGCTTATATTCAAGTATATACGGTAAATAATTTTATTAACTACTAAGTTCATACTTCAACTTAAAGATAAAATGTCAAAAATATCTTATTTTTAATGAGTAAGTCTTTAATCAATAATACAATGTACACATAGGGACTTACTAAACTACATACAGAGATAGTGAATGATTCTATGTAGTTCATCAGAATGTGAGTGCAGTTTTAGTTGTATGAATTTAATAATAAATGACACAAGATCTTGATTATTAATTGAACATTTCCATTACATTTCCAAATTTGATGTTTATAAAACTACATGAGCCTCCCTTAGAGAATGGAAACTGGAAGCATATGTCAAAAATGGCTAATAAATCATCATTCAGCTGTCGACTAACAAACAGGAATTGCCAAAACCAAAGAAAAAATATCAGATTCAATTTGGAATTTTATGTAAATGTTTATTTAAACAATATTAAAAGTATATACAGGTAGGCCTCGATTAGTGCGAATAATTGGTTCCACGAATTTCTCGCACTATTCAAAGTATTAACTATATGTAAAATATGGTAATTGGTTCTTGCTTTGTGAGATTCTGGCCATTAGCTAACCTCACGATGAATAACCACAATACTAACTTAACACTAACTGTTTAAGAAATATTTACTTTCATATTTTACATCGTATTTAAGTTAATAACTTAACAGGAATTGCATCTCATACCATCGTCAAACCAACCAGCAAATCGAAACCAAAATATCGAATCGAAAGCGGAAGTTGAGCGCCGCCTGGCCGTCAATTCTGGGTCGAGAATTGAGTGGATAGTCCGATTTGTGATTAAGCATTGCAACTTTATTGAATCACTAAATTAGTTCCAGATAGAACTAATAAGCTGAATTAATGAACCCAATGAGAAATTTTTAACAAATTTTCTATTTGTTTACTAGCAAATACCCTTTTTTGATCGAAAAAGACAGAAATTGAAGTCAAATAACAAAAAAGTATACAAACATAAATAGGAAGTAAACTATGATAAATTAAAGCAAATTTATAAAAAGATTGGGATTTAGTTTTCTAAAAGACGCAATTAAAGATTTGAAGTGAGAGGAGTTGAGTTTAGGTTTTCTAAAAGACGCAATTAAAGATTCGAAGCGAGAGAAAATAGTAAATTTTCTAAATGACGCGATTAAAGATTCGAAGCAAGAGAAAATAGTAACCCAACACTTCTGGTGCGGGAGTTCGCACATGCGCAGAAACATGGACACCACCGATACTTGCGGCACGGGAGTTTGCACATGCGCAGAAACATGGACACCACACGCTTATTCCTTTATTATATATGAGGCAACAAAACAAAAAAAATATTAACAGCTTTGTCTTAGCTATTAATAAATATCTTTTGTTTATATTTCTAGTTGTGATGCTAATCATTAACATAATTTACCAAATGTAAAATATCCAGTTGATGCACATTCTTTGAACATTAATGTAATAGCTGACAAATAGATTTTCACTATCAAACTATTATATAGGCCTACATTTGGAATATTTCATTGTTAGTTTTTATTTATAGCCTAAAGAATTTATACTAAAAAATGTGCATTTAGTCTTTAAATTATTAACTTTAAAGTAATTATCTTGTTGTGTAATGCCCAGTACTGAGTATCCATTTTCTGTATTTAACAGTTTTACTACCTAGTGTATTACTAATTGTGTCTATTAAATATTTTTATATTTACCGGTAAATTGAATTTGATTAAGATTATGTTGATTTAAGGTTTTAAGTTTGAAGATCTTTATTAGTTTGAATTACTTTCTGGATTTTAAGATCTTTATAAGATGAATTTGCAAAAATTAGAAAATTGTCAGTAATTTGTTTTTATGTAGATATTATATGGATTTTTTATAATTTAATTTTTGGATAAATAAACTAATAAATATTAGATCTATATAAATTTTGTAGTGCAGATATAAGCAGGAGCAATATTCAAAATGTTTAACAATTGATAAAGTTATTTATATTTATATATTATAGAATTTGTAAATATCAAACTAAGTTTTGAATTATCTAAAGTAATGTGGATGTGGATTGAGAGTACATTGGATAATCAAAAATTCAGATTCCATGGAGGATTATTATTAAATAACCCAATAACTAAATTAATGTGATGATGTATAGTCTATTTTTAGATTAGATCTGCTTTTTGAATGACTATTATTATATACAGTAAATTGAAAAGTGAACTTTCATTCACTTTATGTTTATTTTCTTTTATTTTTGTAATAAAACAATTGTAAATAAAATTGTTTTATTATAATTAGTAAAAGTTAAAATTAAAAGCATATTATTATAATTTAAAGTATTTTTAATTTTATTTGCAACTGTTGAATTTTTTAATGTTAAAATAAAACATGAAGTAAATGCCAATTCACCTCCAATAATATAGAACCTCAGTTAAACAAAACTCAGTTAATTGGGACTTTATTTCATTAAACAAAATTAATTTACATTAAATCGATATTTAATATTTTATACAAGAATTAAAATATATTAACAATGAAACCAAAATTAATTATTTAGAAAAGAACACAGTTTAATTGCAGTGCAATATTATGAGTTGTTGAATTATAGTATGAATTAAATTATATTACATAAATATAAATTCAATCAACAATTCATAATATTGCATATACAATTACTTTAATTAATTTACTTATGTAAGGGGTGAGCAACCTTTTGTTGTAGGGGGCCATATAGAAAAATTTATGGTGGGCCATGGGCCAAAATATAAACAATTGATAATAATAATAATTATTTAAAAAAGAGAAGGTACAGATATGTAAGTATACATAGCATTGGTACGGTGTTGCAACTCTAACTAATGAGAAACTTGGGATTGCAAGAAGTTCAATATTTGGTGAAAGTGATGATGATGCTATGCGTAAGGAGCTTTCCAAATTAGTATTGATAATACTTGATGTGTTTCTTGATTTTGTGAAATTCATTTTTGAAAAAAATTGCTCACAGCATAAGTACTGCATAGAGGGACATCATTTTACAGATAAAATTAATTACATTTGGATATTTATCTTTAGAAACATGTTTCGTGTAAAAATCTTGCAGAGGTACCTCACAAAACTGATTTTTCAGAACATCATCTGCCTGGAGTTCAAGTAATTCCATTTGAAGCGACATTTCTATTTGGTCCACGTCCACATCGAAAATGTCACTTCAAATGGAACGTGAAGCGACATTTCAACATGAACGGAAATCCTCAAATCTGGATGTAAATTCTGTATTTAATGAAGATAGGAATGCTCTTGCACAGGAACTATCAAAATTTTTATGAGCTGCTAGAATGTGAAAATGATATGTATTTCCTGCACGAATCTGATTTTCCCACAATCGAAGTTTGCTTTGAAAAAAATTTTTATGGGCTGCTAGAATGTGAAAATGATATGTATTTCCTGCACGAATCAGATTTTCCCACAATCGAAGTTTGCTTTGAAAAGATTTTACATGGGTGAATAGCTCGGTAAGTTGTCCTGGTTTTTGCATATTCGTATTTAGCTCGTTCAAGTAGCGTATGACATCAACCAAAAATGCAAAATTAGATAATCATGCTTCATCTCTCAAAGGTTCAACTAGTTTGGATTTGCCCTTCATATCCATAAAAGTTTGCACTTCTTCTCTTAACTCATAAAATCGCTTCAATATTTTTCCCTCACTGAGCCAGTGAACTTCACAATGAAAAACGAGGTCTCCATATTCCGATTCCAAGTCCTACAGGAATTGCTGGAACTGCCAGTGATTCAAACCTCTCAATTTAATAAAATTTACACACGAAACAACTGTCTCCATTACGTGCATGAATTTTAATGATTTAGCACAGAGGTTTTCTTAATGAATGATACAGTGAAGTGCAAACAGATATTAATGTCAATATTTCTCTTTGATAATTCTGATTTTATTTTACCCACCACTCCCACATTACACACGAAATAACTGTCTCCATTACGTGCATGAATTTTAATGATTTAGCACAGAGGTTTTCTTGATGAATGATACAGTGAAGTGCAAACAGATATTAATGTCAATATTTCTCTTTGATAATTCTGATTTTATTTTACCCACCACTCCCACATTTTTCCCTATCATCACGGAAGCTCCATCTGTAGTGACACCACTTAACTTGGCTCAGTCCAGTCTAAAAGCACTAAAAACATTAACAATTTCTTCAAAAATATCTTCCCCCTTTGTAGTGTCTTTCGTGGCTCGAAGTGCGAACAAATCTTCTGTTATTTTCAAATTTTGGTCAACTGCACGAATAAAAACTGCTAGTTGTGCTGTATCAGTAATATCAGTGCTTTCGTTGAATTATGAAGAATGAAGAGATCAGTGCTTTCGTCCAATGCTATGGAAAATGCTATACATTTTTCCACGATTTCACCAAGTGCTACTTTTATGTTTTTTGCCAGTGCACCTATTCGTCTTGTGACTGTTCTTCTGGATAAACTAACTTCTGCGAACTTTTTACTTTTTTCTGGGCAAGATATTTGCCACTTCTATTAAGCACTCTTTCACAAACTCGCCTTCTGAGAACGACTTCAAATGTTCTGCCAGTTTCTTACTAACAACATAACTCTCCTGAACAATATCCTCAGGTTCTTCACTGCATTTTAGTAAAACAGTTTCTTGAGCGGCTAATTTCTTTTTTAACGTTTTGATTCTATCGCTTCTTAGCTGCCCTGTTAAACTTCCATATTTTTGAAAATGTTTGGTGGTATAATGTCTTTTTAATTGTATTGTATTTTAAAACTGGGATGGCTTCATTACATATCAGACAAATTGGCTTGTTCTTATAAATAACAAACAAATATTCTTGGGTCCACTTCTCCTGGAAGGTACAACGTTCTTGATCAATCAACCTTTCTGTATTTACTACCTGAAGGTTTGGACATATTTTAGGACCAGAAATTTTTCAAATTTTTCAAAACAATCAAAACTTACTAATCCAACTTCTGTAGTTCCCAACTGATCTTAAAGCAAACTGGTGGGAAACACAGCTGCTTCTCCTCATATAGCGGGTGGCCTAAGCATCTCGAATACTCTAGAATTTACTGGCACTGTCTAGTCTAGGGGTCGGCGTGATGAGGTGGGTCGTATTAATATGCAACAGAGAAATTTAATGATGGGCCGGACAAATCTTGCTCGAGGGCCGCATATGGCTCGCGGGCTGGGGGTTGCCCATCCCTAACTTATGTAGTTATTATTATTCTATTTAACAACTAGTACAGAAATGTTTAAACATTTTTACAACCAGTATGGCTTTACCGATGCATATTGGCTGAATATCAATACTGGATATAAGCAATATTCAATATGTAAAAGTTCTGAAAAAATGAAGTGTGTGAATAAATCTGTCTATAATTTTATTTTCAGTTTTAAATATAATGTTAGTTTTTATAATAATGGAAATACCTGACATCAATTATGGTATACAGTGGTGCCTTGGTTAACGATGGTAATCCATTCAAAAATTACCATAGTTAACCAAAACCGTCATTATTCAAGGCACGATTCCCCATAAGATTTAATTGAAAATTGATTAATTTGTTCTGTGCTCCTTCCCACAACCGTAGTAAATATTAAAAATGCAGATAAAACTCATTTAAAATGTCTTCCCCACAATCATAGTAAATACTAAAAATGCAGATAAAACTCATTTAAAATGTCTTAAAATATCAGAAATATTATATTTGCTACAAAAAAAATTAGCATTAATAAAATGAATTGTTCGTGAAAATAGTTTTTAATTATCAGTCTTCACCGGAAGGAAAATTGGGCTCACTTTGGAGTTTTTTGACAAATGAACCCATAAACATTGATTACCAATTTATAGATTCAATGATTATTATACAGATTAGATTTGATTTTGTCTTTTGATGGCAAACGAACAGTGACACACACTCGCCGATTTATTGTCTATATGAACCAACACATAAAAAAATAAATGCTTAAATATTCATTTTAATCATAAAATGCATTTTTATAACTGCAAATTTTAAAATAAAGCACAGTACACCACAAGGAATAAAAACAATACAAGGAAAACAAACAGCTGGCTATGATTGGTCAAACATACCCAAGCTACGCCATGTGGCTGTTCTCTATTCAACAATTCATGCATGGATGAGTGAGATTGGAAAATAACGGGATTTAGATTGGATAGAGTTTCACATAATCAGGAGTTATTAACCAAAGCCTATGTCATTAACCAAGATATTTTTTTCTTACAGCCATTCATTGTTATCTGAGGCCGTCATTAACCAAGGCACCACTGGATATTATAAATTACGTTTAGATATACACCGTTAACCTTTGTCTGAAACTAAGAATTTTATTTTGTAATTCCTATATTCACTTAATTTTCATTTAACATTAGGTTTTTTTTACATTCCCAATTAGTACATTATAGCAGAATTGTGCAGACTTCTAATTTGTCTTGCCCACTTGATGGTCTCATCACTAGAGATTGAGTTATACCCTGACAGTGAAGTGCATGGAATACAGATTATCTACTTTTCTGATCCGGTTTAGGTACTGCCTGGTGATACTTGATCTATCCATTTTTCATTCACATTAACATTCTTCCTTGTATGATTTTCAGACTATATCCCATGCACTTAACAATCTAGTTTATTAAAGTTATGTTGGCGGCTGGATGGCCGAGTAATAACACATTGGCGTACCACGCAGCTGAATCCGGATTCGCATCCCAAGTCTAACAGTTTCTGTAAAGTATTTTGGGGTTCTGGGCCCACCCAGCGATCCCTGTCCTTCATCATCTGGTCCCCCTCCACAGGTGTGTGTTGCAGCCCATGGTTGGAAGAACCCGGATTCGCATCCCAAGTCTAACAGTTTCTGTAAAGTATTTTAGGGTTCTGGGCCCACCCAGCAATCCCTGTCCTTCATCATCTGGTCCCCCTCCACAGGTGTGTGTTGCAGCCCATGGTTGGAACTGGCCCCACCCCTTAGTAATCTCCCTAATTGGAGATTACTAAGGGTGTAAAAATGCAAAAAATAAATGCAATTAGGTACCTTAGTAATCTCCCTAATTGTAGATTATTAAGAGTGTAAAAATGCAAAAAATAAAAAAAATTATGCTTAAAATATAACAGTTAGTGACAAGGATTTTTGGAAAAGAAAACGGAAGTAAGGAAGAATCTAATAATAAGGTGTAAAAGACAAAAAAAATATAAAAAAAAAGCAAGCTATGTGCACTGTGATTGGTACAGTTGGCCACGTGGCTGTTATCTATTCAACAATGTCTTCCCACACATGGATGAGTGAGATCAGAAAATAACGGGATTTAGATCAGATAGAGGTTCACATAATCATGAGTTATTAACCAAAACCTATGTCGTTAACCAAGACATTTTTTTCTTACAACCTTAAACATATATGAATTATATAAAAAGTCTTTCTCAATTTTATTACAGATGATGATGATGATGAATTTTAACATGTTTATTATTAATATTTTAATAATAGTTTCCAAACTATTGATATTAAACTAGTACAGTACAGTATACTGTATATAAACTAAACTAACTAGTATATTAATAGTTATTTTAGACTTTTTGGAAATATTGGGTTACTCAGGTATAGAATAGTTATTTTAAACAAAGTTTAATTTAAATTTATTACTACTACAAGTAATTTATCTTTAAATCTGATTAAATATGTAATTATTAAAACTATATAAATATTACTTTTATATAGCTTGCATCAAATCTGGGAGGTTGAAATTCTTCTTCATCCAATTTTAACCAATCATCTCTGAAGATATCTGAAACTAAATTCTCATTGATGATTTTCAGCATTCTATAAAATATTTCAATATTTTTAGCATAAAAAAATTATATGATGTTTAAAAATTTTTTTAAACTGAAGATTAAATATTACATCTCTGAAGATTTCTGAACAAAATTGGTAATTTTTTCTTCTTCACCGAAAACTTTCTTTTTGTTCTTATCATATACTCTTGATTCATATTGGTTTCCTTTGTGACTGGTCAAAACAAATCCAATCTGATTTTTTTGATCTTTTAAAGGTACTTCAACCTAATATGACATATCATTTCAGTCCTGAAAAATGATTCTAAATCAATGATTATAGTAAACTTACCTGTACAGCTCTATTGATGATTGTCCTGTAAATTTTGTTTCCTACAGAAGGAATTGTGGTATTCATTATATTCAAGTTCTCTATTTTATCATATTCTTTAAAAGCATCTCTGTCTGTAAGAGCAATTTTTCTCAAAGATTGTTTATCATACTTTATATGAATGCATACCTAAAATATTGAAAAATATTGTAAATAGAATCTTAGAATTTCAATCATTTATAATAGATATGAAAATAACAAAAAATTATATGAAAATTAACAAAAATATAATCTATTTTTTATCATCTGATAAATTTTTAACATTTATATCATTATATAGTTTATATATAATAATGTAAATGTTAAAACTTTATTGAAGGTTTTCTGGTGATAAATTAGTTGTTATATTTACAACTTTTTTATAATTCAATAAATCTGACAATAGATTGTTCTTGTATAAGATATTCAAAAATTTCTCTGAGATGTAACTTGTTCTATTTGATTTTATACAGGATGTTCCTAGAAGGTCTGGCCAATTTAAATCACAGATACTACTCATCAAAACAAAGTAAAAAGTCAATATAAGCATGGGTCCAGAAAATTTTCTTTTTAACATATTAGGATACAAAAATATACAATTTAATAAGCCTATTAGTCTCATGATGCTATAGTAAATTATAGTTGGCGATCAATTGTAAAAAAAAATGAACTGTACATTAATCACAAGACTGTACAAGCTATTAGGACAATCTGTAAATGGCTAGAAATAACCCAATATTTTGCTCTCTTTTGCAGAGGTTATGTATACATCCTATGCTTTTATATCTTGTGTTATCTCAAAAATAAAACATTTCTGGACTCATGTTTATATTGACATTTTGCTTTGTTTCAATGAATAGCATCTATAATTTAAATTTGGCCAGATCTTTTAGGAATATGCTATATATTTCAACATAATAAAGTGAATAAACAAAGAACAACTATTTAATTCAAAACATTTTTGACAGTAAATGAATAAATATTTACACTGCAATGATCATCTTACTGCTACAAGTTCCAAAATACCAAAAAAATAGCAAATAACTCAGCACTAAACAGCAGTCATTTTAAAAACAATAGCATATTTAATGTTTAAATAATGTTTTTTGTTAAATAAATCGTCCTCAGATGGAAATGGTACAAATATAGAGCAAGCTTAAATACAAGTTAAAGAAATATTACATTCTAGAATATAAGATTACAGCAGTTCAAAATATAGAATTTTTTTGTAGTCTTCCTGCCAACATTGCCCATAAATTATGAGGCTAATATAATTTACAATATTGAATTAAAGTTTAAAACTTATTATGTAAAAACTACTTTAACAAATATACAATACAAACTTCAAGGGAATTATAATTCAAATAAATCCAAACAACTTGCCAAATTTAACCCTTGAGATACACAACAGAATTTTAAACCGAAATAAATTTTAGATAAACTATAGAAATTACTAAGCCAACGAGTGGCGCCATCTATTAATTATAAATTAAACAGGAATTTTGACTAATTTACCTGAAGAAGAAAAAATCTGCCTCAGCCCGGGATCGAACCGGGGACCTTTGGGCTAACGTCCCAACGTCATACCGCTAGACCACCGAGGCCAACAAGCAGATTGATTCTTCAGGCAGTTATATTAATTTGGAACCGACATCGGACTTCACCGATAGATCTATTCCTGACCGGGCTAAATCTAGCCACAGGCCCTCAATGGCACTAGCCAGGCAACACAAAGACCGGCACAGTCATTACAAATATACAATATCTCAAGGGTTAAATTTGGCAAGTTGTTTGGATCTACTTTAACAAATTATATGCAAAGAATCTGCACTTGCAGTAACTCATCTAGGCATCATCACAGTTAACTATGGAACTACTCAATAACATAACATAATGCCTTGCATTGGAGAGGTTGTTGGACTGCTGTTTTGGAAAAGTGCATTTCAATAATAATTAAAATAATTTAATATATATCTGATGATCATAATTAAAGTACTCCTATTCAAATCCATCTGCAGAGATCAACCAAAACTCAATCAAATTTAGTAGGAATACTTTTTGAAACATGTATAAGAAGTTTCCATGAAGAAAACAAAAAATCGCCATTATATCAATGCATATAGCATTGTAAGTGATAAGTGTAAGAAATTTCCATGAAGAAAACAAAAAATCGCCATTATATCAATGCATATAGCATTGTAAGTGATAAAAAAAGCATATTTGCACATGCCACAACTTCTCTAGGTGATTGGTTGGTAAAAATAAGACATGAGATATTTCATGACATTAATTGCAAATAATGAAACCACAATGGTTTTCATTCTTCCTAAACATGCATTGCTTGTGAACCTGTATTACGAAAACAAGGGTAATGCTGCTGCTATATGCAGATTCAAAAAAAAAAACAGGGCACACATCTGTTTTTTGTGAAAAACCTTTCCCTGTCTAACGTTGAATGTCCCTATGAATGCCCTACCTTGGAACATTCATAGGGACATTTGAAGTAGAGAAATGTATTTTGTGAATACCCTATCCTGGGGCATTCCCTGACCTTTTTGTGAATGCCCCAGGCTAAAAGCACCAGGGCATATAGTCTATCTTTTTTGTTTTTTATTTTTGGAGAATATATATCAATTATTTAAATTATTATAATTATTTGTATTATGGTGCCTCCTCTTGTCATTTTTTTCTGGATCTGCCACTGGCTGCTGCTGTATTTTAAGAATTTCAACAATTTAAACAATTGCAAAATGGCTCACTATCATTATGCCCCTAAGAAATAAAAAGGATGATTGCTCATTTTCAGGAAATCATGTATGAGATCAGGATGAGGACAGAAACATTTATTTCGGAACACTGACAATGTTGCCATTAACATCATGGAGTGATCCAGAAAAAACAGTAGGTTTCTACAGTGAATATGGAATATCAATGCAGTTAGATATGCCCTATAGAATTCTGTAGAAAATTCTAAATAAATTGTGCATTGTTGATTTATTGTCCTTATAAAATGATTTACATCAAATAATTACTTTTTGATGACACAGATAAATGATTGATATTTATTCTATTTTTACTTTAATGAAATTGGAAGATGAATAGCCATTCAAGATCTTATGGAGATATAAGGCTCATTTTCATCTGAACTGATTTGTGAACATTCACAACTACAACATTTAGACTGAAAATCCCCATGTAGTCCAATAAATTCTTTTACAATCATTTAGTCATCATATGATATTGGTTTACAACATCTTTTATTGTTAGTCTATTCGTTTTCAAAGAAAATCATTCAACTTGGCCTATAATCTGCTCTGTTACTGCCTGGAAATGTTAAGAAATGCTGAATAGTTTTGCTGTCGACAATTGCAGCAATTAATGTGTTTTGATTCAATCATTTTTATGCAAAACGATGCACCTTCTTATATAGTACCTTCTGTGATAACATTTTATCAAGGATAATATTAGTTGCTCATTTCCAACAGATTAGTCACCTCATTCATCTGATCTTGACCACCATGATTTTTGGTTATGAGAATACTTCAAAAGTATGATTTTTTTCAATGATATATTTCTAAGTTGGCAGCTTTGAAAAACAGAAAAATACCTCATATGAAAAACATTGCTTCAGACAAGACACATTCTGTTATTGTACACACTGTTCAACATATGAAGTTTTTGAAGCACAAAAATGAAGAACAGTTTGAGCATTATCTATGGTAATATTTCTAATTTCAGTACCATGTGGCTGTATCTCATTCATATAAAGTAGTAGCACAATAAAATTTATTGATCATTCCACATTTATTTTTCTTATTTCATGTATCTTACAATTATATTCTTCCAGATAAAGAATGGATTTTCAATGACATTGATGCTTTTTCACTGTTTGCAACATCCGTTTCTGTACATACCTGTTTATCCATTTCTGTACATACCTACAAGCTGTAGTGTTTTTTAAACTGTTTTCATTCACAAAAATTCTGCATGTTACAAAGAGTTTTTACAAAGTTTAGTTAGAGTTATTGGTTTGAGTCAGCTCAATCTGAAAAGCTCAAGAGTTTTTGTAAATAAACAGATAATTCAAGCTCATGCTTTTTCATAAATAAGTTCAAGCTCTATCATGAAAATTTTTTTAGTTAATAGTATTTATTGAGTAGTGAAAAATTATGCTGTAAAGCAAATGACAAAACAGAGGTTGCTAAAGGATGTCCATCCGTTTCTGTTTATTATAGTGATTTGAATTATATTTAACAGAAATGGATCTTTGACAAAGATTATCATCAATATTCTATTCTAGAATAAGTTTTTGTTTAGTTGTGGTAGTTATAATTATGAGAACAATTTTGTAAATATAGATTTATAACAACTAATTCCATAAAATAAAACTAGTTGTCTAGTAATATGAATTAATCTATTCTAGAAACAGGAGAGAGGAAATCTGCTTCCAAGACACTGCAAAAGGCACAGTTGTGTGCCACTCATCAATATCTGTTGATGGATGAAGACAACCATTCTGTAATATTTACAACTGGTCAATTATCCTTAAAAGCATCTTTTAATCAATTCCCTTATTTTACTGAATATAGCATTTTAATCATTTTGTTTTTAATCTTTTAAACCATTTTAAAAAAGATTTTAATTATTCTGACTTTTATGCTTTTTTATCGAATATTGTTATTTTATTTAATGTTTAGTTTTTTTTAGCATATTTTAACTTATTTTTATCTGAATTATGCACTTTTACATCAATTTTATGAATTCAGTTTTTGTTTACACAGGCAGCTCATGTATGTCTGAACTGCAGAACCTCCAATTTTTCTCTATATATAAATATATTTATTAATTTATTTATATTTGCTTGTAATATTTAATTTTATTACCAACAATCCTATACAGTTCTTTTATTTGTATAAAAAATAATAAAACTAGCTGGTAGCATCCTTTGCCCTCCTAAGTGCTACATTAAGCTTACCACAGTGCCATATTTCTATTTGCACAAGCATATGCATATCATATTGAAATGCAAGCTATTAGTCAATGCAGCACTGTCCATTGTGCAGTTCCATTGTAGTTTATATGCAGATTGCATTAGTAGTATTGTGTTTGTAGTGCTTATCATATTCCATCTCTTTAAATATTTGACATTACAATTAAGGACATAACATTTTGATACACTTAACTATAGAAAACTGCCTGTGATGGCTCACCCATAAGGGCTGCAGGGCTGCAGCCCTCCCACCAAAATGAAAACATTTTAAAATTATTATAGCTATTACATTACTATACAATTATTTTACAAAAACATATTTTTTCTGTTCGTATTATGTTTATTTTTGAATTGTAGGTACTAGGTACCTCGATAGGCACTCTGTATGTGTATATTGTATGAGTCAGTGTAATTGCGTACTCATCAGGGCTGCAGTCAGTGCAGACAGAGTCATACTGCATAGTCAGTGTATTGAGCAGGTGGGGGTAACCCGTGATATACGTTTTTGTAATATCTATATTGTGGGCTGCAAACATTGCAGTCTGCACTACATATTTTAGCTACGTATTTTATTATACACACCATGTATTTTATTATTTTTTTCAGCCCTCCCACAAAAATCATTCACGAGCTGCCACTGAAAACTGCTTATACTAATTATGATTCTCAATAATATAGAACAGCACTAAATCACAGTGTAGTTTAAAACATTTATTGAATCAATTCGCACAGATTGATTCAATAAATGTTTTAAACTACACTGTGATTTAGTGCTGTTCTATATTATTGAGAATCATAACATTTTGAATTATACTAAACTGTATAATTTTATTGATAATAAACAATATTTTTTCATATTTAATTTTTTATATTTTTGCCATAATTTTGATATTTTATCCAAACATGTATACACTGTATTTACAGTGTATATGTATATTTTGAAAGTTGCAGCAGCCCCACAATTTCAAGCTGCAAGCCATTTGTTGTGTTTACATCTATTAACCAAATTATAGTATTTATTACTTATTACTGTTTTGGTTTATCATACTCTTTTATAAAATATTTATAAGTACTATATTATTTTTGTTAATTTTATTTGAATTTTACAAATGCCTTTCATATATTATTTTTATTTTCATGAACATTGGCACATTTTGGTTCAGGTAAATCTTATGATGAACCAAACTACACATTATTCATTACCACCACAATTACATTGACTGATGATTAGTCAACTTTGAAGTACAATCTGTTAATAAATAATTTTTATTGAAAAAGTTCTGGTAGCTTGAGCTTTCTAAGTTTTTTCTTATTAACAACTCATCACTTAAGTTTATGAAAACACTCAAGTTTTACCAACTCTAGTTTAGATGCATTTCAGCTGCTAGATATCTTTGAAGCTGGCCTTAAATAGGGATTCTTTAATTATGATCAACCTATATCTCTCTAAATCTATTATGAAATTTAATTACCATATATTGGTTTTTTCATTATATTGTAAAAAATTAGATGATGATATAAATTGTTCCTACCTTATTCCGACTATCTTTCACTAATTGCTTATTGATTTCTTTATCACTTCCCAAACTTACTGAAGTTTTAACTATTGATTCAGGTAACTGAAATTCTGTATCTGGCCATACATCTTTAAATAAATCTTCTTTTTCTTCTATGGTCTCCTTAATAATGATAATAGATGAATTAAAATATATTACAAGGAAGTACTTAATGCAGGAAAAATGCACTATTTTATTATTATATATATAAGTATATACTAAGTATATACTAATAATATTAATAACCTCAGGTAATGTTTTTGGCCTTCTATGGTCCTCCTCAGCCGTTATCTCAAATGAGCATCTAACATTCTACACTAGTATTTGATGCCGGCAATCCCTGCTAGGATGTTTCACAAATAAACATCCAGAAAATACCTTGCATTGACATTTAAATGTTTACCAGATGTTACAACTCATTGTTGTATAAATACAATTCTGTTAATGCAACATTATTTATAGCTGTTATAACGAGTTGTAACAGCTGTTAAATGTTTAAATGTAAATGCAAAGTCTTTGTTGGATGTTTGTTTGTGAAACATCCTAGCAGGGATGGCCTGCATCAAATACTAGTGTAGAATGTTAGATGCTCATTTGAGAGAACCGGTTGAGGAGGGCCATAGAAGGCCAAAAACATTACCGGAGGTTATTATTAGTATATGCAGTATATATCTAATAATAAAATAGTATATTTTTCCTGCTTTAAGTGCTTGTGATTCCTTGTATTCCTACAAGCAGCAGAACTTGCTAGTTTATGATTAAAATATATTTTTTTAATGTAATATGGATCACTTATATTGCTATAATTCTGAACAAATAATAAAATTATCAAATATTGTATATATGATTAGAATATTCTAATCATCTAAATAAATTATTTTAAAATCAACTTTATATTAAAAGAATTTACTATTATTTCATTTATAAAATGTAAAATTTTTATTTTTGTTTGTTTATTAATTCATATAATACAAATAGAAATGCACTAACTAAAAGTTTAGTTTTAATATGATCCTTTGCTTCTTTTGTGGTGCATAAATAGAAGTTCTGGTTGTATTTAGAGTTATAATCATATGCTATCATCAATTCTTCGTCTGGATATTCCTTAAAAATATAAAATTGAATGCATTAATATAATTTTTTCTTTTCAATGTATTCTAATTGAAATTAACTAGAGGAATATCTACAAAGCAAATATTAAAAGCCAAATTAACCCCTAACATAATAATTTATAAATAAAATTAAAATTGCAGTTTAATTCTAAATTGTTAAAGTAGGGATTAATTTGAATTTGAATATTTGGTTCTTCAGTGATTTTCTATTTATACTTTGTTTGATTTAAAGCAGAATTAAAAAGTTTTTAAATCAAATTTACAGAAAAACTAGACAACTGTCCCTGTAATCTGTAGGATTGATTTCCAAAAAATTATAAAAGTTAATTATAATACAGTAATATCGGGTTGTTCAGAAAGTAATTTCATTTTTTCCCACCAGTGGTGTTAGTTGTATTTTTCCTGCCAATTTTATTCTAAGCTATATTGTCATTATAAATTTTGACAACTGACATTTCAAGGTATACAGTGGTACCTTGGTTAACAACAGCCTTGGATAACGATAGCTTTGGTTAATGACGAATTTTTTGAAAGAAAAATGTATTGGTTAATACATTTAACCAATACATGGTGGTCCAAAATCAGGAGTCCTACCAAATGGTGGTCCATAATCAGGAGTCGTACCAAAGCATGCGTTGGCATGCTTTGGTACGACTCCTGATTATGTGAACTACTGACAAAATAGAGCTCTGTAAAATAGCTCATCATCGCATCACGTGATTAATTAGCTCAGTCAATCATTATTTTTTTAACAATCAATTCAAATCCAACAATATCATAATTAAAATTAATAAAATTATAACCATATAAA
>AYEL01072209.1:0-16213 GCA_000484575.1 Olivierus martensii
ATAAAATTAAATATAATTAATTATTTTATCATAATACAATTTAATAAGCTTGGACTTCTCTATTTTCCTTAATCTTAATTAATCATTAGCATCATCCCTAATAATACATACAGTATCTATATTATACACACAGTAATTTTTCTTTTTTTTCAAAAAATGAAAATGCACATAAGCCAAAGCCAAGATAAATTAAAAATACCTGAACCAAAATAGCATAAATTAAAAATAATTAGCGAAGCGCTTATCTATAATTAGAGCAAGCAAACGGACCTATATCTCGGAGGGAACATCTTTCCACTGTCTCCATGACCCAGCAGGTCACCACTGACGGAAGCTTGCTGGCAGACGAACATTCAACCAGCTTCCGTCATTTCCCTTACGCCACTTTGCGTAACCGTCGATGTAGAACGTATACAGGACAGGTGTGGAAGTTTGGAAGATGGGACGAGACACGCCCAAATCCATACACACCACGACCTTGTAGGCTAACATCCACGACTGCAGTCCAACAGAGAAAGTACCTTACGCTTAACTGTAACGGTGCGCCCTCTAAACTTGGCAAACCATAATTCTCTTCCCATTCATTATTTATAACATCATCCGAATTAGGTCTCTGATACCATTACGACATGTACAGTATAACTTTTTCTTCCGTTCGCACCTACGTTGTTTCAAAATAACCACGTTACGGTTCATCGAATTATTAATAATATATATATTTTTTTGCTTTGTTGCGGATTTTATTGTACATGTGGTTATGCGCCGATAAAAAAAATTTTCTAGATTAGTTTTAAATAAACGCATCGATGATCCTTTAAAACACGTGTTCTCCATATGGTTTGTATAACGACGAAACGATGATAACGCACAAACGTTCGATAATAATCCCTTTTCGTCAATATTTACCGAATAGATTGATCATTGGCTCGACTATTTTACTCGATTTAGTATAATCTTTAACACGCTATCTTCGCGTTTAAAGAGAGAAGCGACGACGGCCGATACTTCCAAAATCGATTTTCTATAGTTGTGACAAAAATTTCGGTTCCTACTCCGTCATAATTTTTTCGTGTGTCGCATCGACCAATACAGAGAACAGTATGGTCCGCACTAGCAGACAATACATCTCCTCATATATAGTACGCGTTAAGACAACTGCCTATCGATCGCCAGTATTTATTTTTTACCGTTTTCGTTTGTATTGTATAGACTTTATTATTAGGAGAACCAAACCGTGAGAGCTGTTTTTTTAGGAGTTGAGTTGTTTGTATTGCAGACACGAAACGTTTCTGCCCGTAAGAACACCAGTTTTGTCGAAATGTTTGAAATTTGACACTTCTTCGTTGCATACAAGTTTGGAACACGTTACGAAAGTATTCTCGACTGAATAGAATTTTTTTTTAACGTTAATTCAGTTTTTTTTTTTTTAACTGAACGTTACACCAATAATTACAACATCTATATAATTTAACAGACAAAAATTTTTTAAAAATTAAATTCGGAAAAGAAGAGAGCGCGCCAAGTTTCGCTGGTTGGCAAAAATTACATTAGTAAAGCGCATTTTCTGACTGTTGTGTCCTTAATTTTTGTAGCGCTGACTGATACATTAAACGCTGCTCTAAATCTGTTTATATCCCTAAAGATCGCCCGGATATTTTAAATCATAAAATAAACAAGTGTAGCTATACCGGATACTTCATTATAAGAAGAGAGAGCGTGCGATAAATGTCATTGACAACGTTTAAACTCTGTTTTTAATACATCGCTTGGATGATTTATAGTTCGATAAATTGCCAAGAAAAATTCCCGCATTTTCATTTCCTCAAAAATATTCAATTTCTGTATATACGGAAGCGTTGCAAAAACATGTTTGCATACTAAAAAAAAAAACATTTAAACTCCTACGATGTGGAGCTGAAACTTGGTCGAACGTTATTAAGCTACAAATTCACATTTTGTCGTTAGTTTTATTGTTGCTTTAAAGCACAACTGCATGAAAAGAAAAACAATATCATTATATGTTAATAAATAAAAACGGATAAGTAAAAAATGCTCCTAAAATTGGATTCGATGGTCACACGAAAAGTACGATTATATTCAGGGCCGGCTCGACATATGATCGATCGGAACGCCCGCTCAGGGCGCAGATATTTAAGGAATACTAAAGGGCACTGGAGCATTTTGTGTTTTATTATTATTGTAGTAAGACACAATTATTTTTTACATATAATTTAAACGGTGGGAGGACTGGGTGGTGCCCCCAGTCAGAGTTAATTAAAATGTAAATATAGTGTATAAATTTTATTAAAACTTTGTAAGTTCTGTAAAATATTGTTTTTTAAAAAATAAAAGTTTTGTAAAGTGCGATATTTTTATGAATTTATTTAAGACATCCATGATTTATTTATTTTTCAAAACTGACGACTTGAGGGGGCGCAACAAAAATTTTCGCTCGGGGCGCTAAAAAGTACTCTATGGCCGGTACTGATTATATTATTGACGAGATGGTCAAAGTTAACAATACGTATAGTGAACACTTTCTAATCGATAATTTTGTAGACCGAAGAGCGGAAGAATATTTTATTTTCTCATTAATTTTGTAACTGTGTAAAAACGACGTCACTCGGTTCCAAATTTAGCACCGGTTTTCTGTATCTTATTCTGAATTTTTCGAACATTACGAAGACATATCTAACCGAAGGTATTCATGCGAAGTAACGTGCCAGTGACCCAAATTCCCAGTCACGTGATTTACTCGTCTCTCGTTCCTAATGATGAAATTTTGATAATTTTAATATACACGGATCCAACTTTGGAAAACAAAATTAAGAGAAATTTCAGTTTATCTTTTCCCAATTCTAGTTTTTATAGCTCGTCATCAATCTGAATATTAAAACCTGACACAATAGATACGTTCTATTATGGGATGTAGATAAAATGGAAAGGTATCCCCATGATTGAACTGCTACTATAAAAGATAGTCACTTAACCGCGATCTATTTTTTTTATCGCAATTATCATTTGTATAAAATATTTAAATAAGGAATGATTGCACCAGAGATGCAGTTAAAGTAGCCCAGTTAGTAGGAAGGTCCAGGAAAGAAAGTGGTTCAGATATGTAGAGGAAGGAGTGAGGACTATATTGGTAGGAAGGTTGAGGAAATGACTATAGGTAGATCTAGAATTAGATGGATAGAGGATGAGGGAGGATTTGAGGAATGAGGAACATGGAGAATTAGAATAAAGATTGTAGATCCCATTTGAATGGGACAATCGAGGCTTGTGAAAGAAGAAAATATTTAAATTAATGAAAACTTTACGAGAGAAGATTTTAAAATTTAATATAGAGTAAATAAATTACTGTCCACGTGATCTTTCCGATCAAACTAATTTTAAACGATAAACAGATTAGACTTATCATAATTTTAAGACAATCTCATCACTAGAAAACGTATTGATTTTTAAAACATATCTCTAAAAAAAAATAACAAAAACAATTATTCATATGTCAACTTCGTTTACATTGAAGAAAAAAATAGATGGAGATGAACTAATTAAGTTATCGAACTAATCGAATTATTATAATGTAATTATATTGTTTAAAAATCTCTCAAAAATGATCAGTTACGAATTCCAACAACAGAACAAAAAAATGACTACTGCATAGTGATAAAAATTAAATGGATATATAGGACTCTTGTGCGAATACCAGTCTATCATATTTAATTTTGTATCGTTACTTATAACAACATATCAGATGCTAAAAATGTAACATCTACTATACCTAATCGATCACTAAAGCGGATGATCGTTCGCTGTTCTAAAATTTATGTGAATATGGATCTATCGCCTAAAATGATAAATTGCCACAGATATTTAAATAAATTGATATGCTGTAGTTTATGACAACATAGGTCAACATAGATCTAGATATTTTCTAACTACACACGGTTTTGATTACAAGGTGCGATAACTTAAATTATAACCAGTAGTGCTAATAACGTGTGTAACCAGAATATTACGTAAGCAAGATAAATTTTGTGATAAACATCGTATACAATTAAGGTTATGTAATGCCAATCGTGTGCAAGCTGTCTTTATATAAAGAGTATAAAGACTTAAAAACTTTATAGCCAATCTGTTTATAGTAGACAGTTTGGGATTTAAGTTATCGTTCGAATTTCAAACAATGAAACTGTTTTTCCTATATATACGATAGTTTATTGACTTTAAGCGACGTAGTTATATAATAATGTTAATTGAAGCTAGCTAATTCTACACTACGGCATATGAAATTCGAACAACAAGTTGATTGAAAAATTAGAATAATCGAAGTTTTTGATTAAAAATATATCGTAACTCGAAGTTTTAGAAACCAAATAACAAAAATAAATCGTACTATAAGTACTCGTACTGATGCCGTATTTGATTTACATTTGTCTGGGAAGTATGTGAAGAATGAATAATAGTTTTGCATGCCTTTGAGACTCATATATGCTGCTTTGCCACTTTTGTTAGTATTTCTCATAAACATAATTTCCTTTTCCATGCAGATAAGAAGCGTATTTATAGGAATAAATAGGATATAATCCATTCCAAAGATTATTTAATACTAAAGTGACCAGATTTTATGAACTTCAACTCAGGACGCTCTAGATGTTAGGGGAATAGGGGCTAAAGGTGTGGTCCAAAAAAAATTTTTTTTAGAAAAAATGAAAAAAATTTTTTTTGAAAACAATGAGAAAAATAATTATTAAAAAAATTTGCAAAAAGAAAGCAGGAAGAGATAAAGAAACATAAGCAACATATTTTACTATTACTTTTATTGCTTTTTCTTCAGATTGATTCATCCACATTGGTTATAGTAGTGATGGGCAAACTACGGCCCGCGGGCCACATGCAGCCCATCACGACGATTTGTGTGGCCCGCGGTTCATGCACAAGTGTAATATTTTTTAAAAATTTTACTACAAAAATGTTAAATTATATAAGGTGACCAACTATTTTTGGCACAAAAGGAGTATGCCGGCCGCCCGAGATTGCCCCCCTCAAAACTGCCCGAATATTTCTGAGTCGAGAGCCGAATGACCTTTTTTTCTTAGGTCTCGTATTTTGTGTGATGTGAAATGAAGACGACCAATAATTGGTCGTCTTCATCTTTCACTGGATATGGTGATTGGGTTTGTGGAAAAAAAAAAAAAAAACTGAGTCTTCTTCAATCGACTATATTTATTTTTAAAAGAATATGAAAATGAAGTAATTCTAATATTTTAAATTTACTGTATATGACTTTTAATTATTGAAATCATATTTTTGTGTTGTATGGATTTTTCTGGATAATTCTGAATTTTCTTCCAATAGCGCGCACACGTCAGAACAACTTGCATCCCCCATGTTGAATTTAACCATTAAAACTGCAGCTAGCATCTTTACAGATAGTTGCAATTTTTCACTGCTCCAGTAATCATTACCAAGTGAAAATACTCTCTCTACAACTGCATTAGTGCCGGGGCAACATAGTGCACATTCAATCAATAATTTTAAGTTAATGTATAATAATCGTTATAGTTTTTATGTTTTTAGGAGTGCAAAGGAGTACGGTTCACAAAAAAGAGTACAAAACTCCCTAAAGTACGTTTGGTTACCTTAAATTACATAAACAACCAACATAATTATTTAATTAAATTTAAAAACTCCCTAAAGAAGTACGTTTGGTTACCTTAAATTACATAAACAACCAACATAATTATTTAATTAAATTTAGATTTTGTACGCTAAAATATCACCTTTAAAAAAATCTGGAGTGCGCTCCAATCAATTTTCCGATGTTTTTGAATATATAACTTATTGGGGCAACGGATTTTGAGCTAATGGTAGAGGTAGAGAGCGGCCGCGAATATTTGTTGAAAACGGAACGTTGGTTTTCTGCATGATCGCAGTGTTTTCCTCTACTATGAATACCTCATGTATGAAAGTAAAAACATTTTTTTTTTTACATGCGGCCCGCTGGAGATCTTACAGAAGTCCGTGTGGCCCGCGGTCAGAAAAGTTTGCCCACCACTAGGTTAGAGTGAGTTTTTAAATTCACCAGTGAACTCACCACATCAACCATAGTATTTGTTCGGTTGACACTGGTGGACACAGACTTTGATGTCATTTTAAAGATGGCTGCTTCCATGAAATAAATCTAATAAAATCTAAAGATTGAAGAATCAGTTTATGCTCTGTCTGTCAATAGTTCCACAGCAGATTTTTTTTTTTGCATTTGAAAAAAAAAAAATTCCTACGTCGATATTAAAAAACTGACTAGCAGCAGAAGACAAAATAACATCCAAATAGTCAGCCATCTTGATGTGCAAGGGTTGAATTTAAAAAAACAGACGCTTTAGTATCCACTGATGAGTTGTTATGACGTCATTTTAGATGTAGCCAACATCAGTTTTGGAGACTGTTAAATTTAAAACGCACCCTTATATTAGGGTTATCATATTCTATGTATAACAAAAGTTGGGAAGGAAAATTCTTCAGAAGAAAATTTTTTTAAATTAAATCTAGTTAATGTTTTTTTTTAATATGAACTATTTACTTATAAATAAAAAACGGGACACTCCCGGACATTTTTTTTAGATGTAGCCAACATCAGTTTTGGAGACTGTTAAATTTAAAACGCACCCTTATATTAGGGTTATCATATTCTATGTATAACAAAAGTTGGGAAGGAAAATTCTTCAGAAGAAAATTTTTTAAAATTAAATCTAGTTAATGTTTTTTTTTTTAATATGAACTATTTACTTATAAATAAAAAACGGGACACTCCCGGACATTTTTTTCAAGCCGGGACAGAGACTCAAAAACCGTGACTGCCCCGGATAATCCGTGACGTCTGGCCACTTTATTTAATTATATTTTCATTTTAACACAAAAAAAAAAAGAAAATAAATTGATAGATCGCTTTAATAATTCAAATATAAATTTATATATATATATATTTGAATTACTGCATTGAATGAAGATCAAATCCAAATGTAAAAATCAGTAAAATAGCAGAGAAAACTTCGAAAGATATGGAAAAATTTACATGTACTTGAAAGGAAGAGTAATTATTAAACGACAATACTCCTTTGATAAATCTGACCTTGAAGTCTCTATAAATATTATTCACTAACACCAGATTTAATAGAGTAACGTTTTATTTATTGAATTAAATTTAGGCATATATCAACCAAGTAATTACAGAAATAAACATTAACACGTTTCTTTATAAATTATTTGTATTTAGTTTTGACACAGAATGAAAATAAACTAAACATATCAGATCCATGAAGACATATAAGTCAATATTTCTAGAACAGAATCAATAGCTGTAATATACATTTTGGAATTGTTTGTATATCATTAAAGTGAACACACAAAAATCTTAAAAACAGAAATATTTCTAGATCATGTGATTTTGAAATTAGGTAATGTAAATTTTGTTATTTTTTCCTGAAGATACAAAATATAAACAGCCTTAAAACTGATGTAAGCGAACTGTTTTCTCAATCCTGATTAAAAACGGAGAATAAAGAATAGATTGGGGAGAAGTACTTAAAATCAATCAATAAATCAATCCTTATAGTGAAAGTCCTGACATACAAAAAGTTTAAGGACGCTTATAAACTTCGCAATATAAATTCTGGAAAATTAAAAATTTCACACTTTTCATTATAACTGAAGAATTTATGAAAAAAAAATATATATATAAATGCAAATATTAAATTAGCATTTAAATCATTTATATTTATCAATCCTGTATGCAGAATTCATGTTATTAAACGGCTGATATATTATTTGTTATTAAACAGCTGATATATTATTTGAAATATTTATTCAAACTTTATATACACATATGATTAAATTAAAATAAAAATGAGTATTAAAATATGAATTCTGAATATATTTATAAAGTCGCTTTTGCATAAAAAATAAAAAATTTTAAATCCAATAAAATAAGCATTTTTGTAATTTAATAATTAATAAAATATGCTTTAATACAAAACAGAAATATTGGTAATAAAATTTTGAATTATGTATTTCAAGAAAATTTAAAACTTGCAACAAGATTTTTTTTAAAAGGTATTGAATATTTTTAAATCAAATTCATTATTTAAAATTTTTAAATTATTCAACAATCCATTATTCTATTCATTAAATTATAAATAATTAAAAAACTAATATTTTAATTATTCATCTTTAAGTAATGAATTCATTATAAATCTTTTTACATCATTTATTTTAAGGAATATTTAAACAGGATAATTTTGAAATTAACTTTAAATAAAACTTCATAAATTCATTAAAAAAATCTCATAAATGAATTTTATTAGAATTTAAATTATAAGTTTTGAAAAAACTTGTTTTTAAGATAAAGTTTTATATTTGAAAAAATTTGTTATGACTTATGGTCACAGTATATAGAAGTTACTTACACTACGAAGATTATGCCAAAATTCAATCATCATTTCTTTATACAGTAGACTTGCGTTTTTACAAACTTCCAATTTACAAACTATATATTTTTACTATTTATTTAATTGGTCCCAGAAAGTCCCTAATGCTAATTAATGCCATTCCCATTTATGAACTTTCTTTGAGAATCTGTATGAGTTCGTAAAATCGTGAGTCCACTGTTTTACAAAATACTTAATCTTAAATATAAAATTTCATTTGTTTCTAATTATTATTTTTTTAATTAAAATTAATATTCAGATCTATCCATCTGCCATACTGCATTCCATATATCATTGTAAAAATAATCAAAAATAAATTTACTACTATTCAAAATATATCTTGATGGAATTTTTTATGATTATTACATATTCTTTACTAAAAAATAAATTATAAAAATAAAAACATGCATTCTGTTATTTCCTAATATTTTTAAAAGTTATAATTTTCCTTGAAATTATCATGATTATTCCAGCTTTCCTATATTTACATATCCATATATCTATGACATTAATTCTGAACATTGTAGAACAGAATACATACAGTAATAATTATTTTTTAAATTTTATTAAATAACAACAATAATGAAAATTTTGTATACTTTAATTTTTTTAAAATATCATCATTATGTCCAAAATCTTGTGAAAGGACAGGCAGTGCTTTTTTAGAAATATTTTAAATACAGTATTTATAAATTTATATGAGACTTAAAAATAATTGGATGGTTCAGCTTTTAATAATCTATATATCATGATACGTAAATCATCATCATCTATAAATGATATTAAATCATGTATGTACCATGAAATTGAAATATAATTTAAATTTTGTAATCCAATATTATAACTTTAATTGTATAGTTATACATTAAGATTGTAAGAATTAAAATATACCAAAATATTATTATTATTAAATAAAATTTTAAAAATGGCTATTATGCAATATTCAAGAAAATGATCTGAATAGTGTATATAAAGTATGGGTACTTTTTATGCATAAAGTATATAAAAATACACAATATTTTTAAAATAGTATGCATCAAGATTATAGAAGAAGATTGTTAATTAATCTTCATTATTATTAGGCTGTGCCCAACAATGTTATTCTATTGTTGGGCACAGCCTAATAATAGAATAAAGATTAAAACAATTTATTCTTATCTCATATTCTGTTCTTAGAATACTGTACAGATAGTCCTTGACTTATGACAATTCGCAGTTACAACAGTCAAAAATTATTACTAAAATTTCTCTAATTCAATCACTTTTCACTTGCATATACATACATATATCACATTGCTTTTGTATACATATCACAATATCACCATTAGTTGGCAAGCAAAGCTTTATTATTGTGTCTTGTCATAACTCTGTCATGTCCAATAAGTGAAATAATACTACTGATGAAAATTCCAATGTAAAAAAGACAAGGAAAGCTTTAAGTTTAACCATTATAAGTTAAATAAAAACTTAATTTATGAAAATACTAAAACAGAAAACAAACAAATCAAGAATTAAAAAATCTTTGACTTATGTCAGAATCAATTTATGATGGAAATGCTGGAACAGAACCATGTCATAAATCAAGGATTACCTGTATTCCATTTTGTAATTTTTGGTTGATGAGGAATTTAGGTTCAAAAGCACTTTCTATTTTATTACCATAGATTAAAGATTCTGTAAACTTAAGCATACTGTTTTATCTACAGATCAGTTTCCCAAGTACAGAGGATCCTTAATACATGTTGTGGCAATATGTTGTTGATTAATTAGGAATGCAATTCATTAATCAACTCAATATATATTGAAGATATTCACACTTATATCATTTGAACAGAATGTAAATGCCTATTTCTTTCAAATTTTCATTTTATCCTTTTGTATTTAAGTTTATAATTGCATATTGTATATAAAATATATTTTGCAGAATTGTGCAGAAACTATGAATCTTTGCATTGTAAGTCACATTTATTATGTGATTTACAATGCAAAGATTTATGGTGACAAGCAGATGAAGTTAGACTCCTCCATAAAGAAAAAAAAAATCAGAAAATCTCAATCTCAATAGCTAATCACTGAAGTAGCAAAACTTCAACTACAGTTGAACAATTTCAAGTGCTGAAGAGGAACATTATAATAGGAAGAATAATAATAAATTTTTTTTTTAATGTTTTGCTAACAATTTCATAATGTATAAGATGTGTTCAAATGAAACTTGTTTGAGATGTAGCCAGTGGACGAAGAAGAAAGGAATGATGAAACAAAAGTAAATAGAGTAATATTTAATGAAGCTTATCACATACAATGTTTCTCAGAAGAAGTCACCCATGGCATTTAGGCAGACATCCTGTTGTTTGGGTAGGCAGAAAATTCCGTCCACAAAGAAAGATTTCGGTTGCTGCTTGAACCAGTCCTTAACTGCATTTGTTACAGCATCATTAGTGTCGAATCTTTATCCCTTTAGGAATTTCTTTAATGGTCTAAAAAAATGGTTATAGTAATATGGTGACAAATCTGGGCTGTATGCAGGATGCTGAAGGATCAGTTGCTGCTTGAACCAGTCCTTAACTGCATTTGTTACAGCATCATTAATGTTGAATCTTTATCCCTTTAGGAATTTCTTTAATGGTCCAAAAAAATGGTTATAGTAATATGGTGACAAATCTGGGCTGTATGCAGGATGCTGAAGGATCTCCCACTTCCTATGGGCTAGTGTATCAACAATAACCTTAGTGACATGGAGCCATGTATTGTCATGGAGAATGATGATTCCTGAAGACAGCAAAACTAGGTTTTTGATTTTGATAGCCTTATACAGATTTTCGAGTATTTGGGTGTACTGCTGAACATTGATCGTGGTGTTGGAGTCCTTAAACTCCAGTAAGATGAGTCCCTGCATGTCAAAGAATGCAGTCAGCATAATCTTTCTGGTTGACTGCTGCATTTTGAATTTCTTTGGGATGGGTAAACTGGCATACTTCCACTGCATGCTAATGGGACTTTTTTTTTCTGGTTTAGTGTTGACACCATGTTTCATCTCCTGCCACTATGCACCACAGGAATTGTTCACTCTCATTGAGGTATGCATCAAATGCTGCTGCTAAAAGCCCATTCACTATTCCTTGTGGTTTTCAGTCAGCATACAGGGCACCCATTGGCACCACTGGCTTGCATCCATCAGCTGTTAAAAATTGAATTACAGCTCGCATATCTTATTCCCTCGACAGTAACATAAATCAACTAACTAGGGGATACTAATCAAATAATTTAAAGCAGCCAAATTTACCCCTAGCATATTATTTTGGAATTAAATTGTATTTTTAATAATTATTTAAATTTACACTAAGGTGGCACCATCTACTATTTTATAATTGAACTTTAATTTTTGACTAAATTCCTGAAATAAAAATTATGCCTTGATTCAGAGTTGAATCAGGAACTTCAAGTATCCATCCCAATGCTTTAACTAGTTACACTACAAAGATAACCAGTAGATTATTATTTCAGAAAGTTTATATACTAACCAATTTGGAATAATTATCGGACTAGACCAATATTAGCACTTCCAAAGAGGCTAATTATGTAGTCACAAACTCTCATAGCAAATTTGGGCAGATATAGTTGCAAGTTCAGAACATTGGTATCAGCTTTGTCTGATAAATATTCCAAATTGGTTAGTATATAAGCTTTCCAAAATGATAATCTACCTGTTATCTTGGTAGTCTAACTGGTTAAAACATTAGGAAATCAAATGGAATCGATTTTAATATGACTCTAGATCAAGGAATGATTTTTATTTCAGGAATTTAATCAAAAATTAAAGTACAATTATTAAATAATACTACTTTAGCTAAATTTAAATAATTATTAATCCAATAGATGATGGCACCATAGTGTAAATTAAAAATAATTATTAAAAATACAGTTTAATTCCAAAATAATATGGCAGGGATAAATTTGGCTACTTTAGATTATTTGTTCTATACAAAATATTGTATACAAATAACACTGCTATATACAAAACTGGTATGAATACAAATATGTATAGCAGTTTAAAAAAAGAACTAGTATGTATATCTGCAGAAAATAGCTTGAGTCAAAAATGTTTCAAGTAATATTTAATTTGGTGAATAAAAGACATTTTCAACAAAACTAGTGCTTGCTTTAAACAGAAAACTTAATAAAGACAGATAATATCTAACACCACTTAATCTATTGCTTTTATAGATCAAACAATTAAAACTCAAAAAAATCAGCACTCAATAGCAGCATAAACACAAAAAAACTTTAATATTATAAAACTTTAATATAAAACTTTTAAATTTTTAATATTTATAATTTGGTAAGCTAGTATTTCAAAGATGCAATTTTGGCAATATTTCTTCTAATTCATTTTTGTTTCAGAAGAATTAAGTATTAAATTATCTAAGAACTATTGTGTTACCTTGACTGAGAAATTTGCTGAATCAAAATCTGAAAGAAAATTTATGGTATATTATTCAATGTGAAGTTAAGGCTATAAAGCAGGGATGGGCAAAAGGCGGCTGGCAGGCCAGATCCGGCCCGCAAAGGCATCTTGTACGGCCCACCGCATAAATTAGAACACATTACAGTTTCAAGCCCACATACATAAAATTCTAATCGAAAAGAAAAAATAAAATAATGGATATTCTGTATAGAATACATGTACATTAGAGAGATTACTTCAAATTTTGATGATGCAATTAAAATTAACCATGAACATAGTAAATTTCACCTTTCACATTAAGTTGTAAACTTGTTTTTACAAAATTAATTATGTAGGTATCTAATATTTTGTAGCATTCTGATGTAATAAGTTGTTAGCAATCGATCAGTTTAATAAAATACTTATATTTTCAAAAGAAAATTGTCTAAATTTATTAATTCTAGGATGAATTATTTTCTAATGTTTCTAATGAAAAAAAGTAGTTTCTATGGATGATTTTAAACTCTTTGCATACAAACAAAAACTAAGAAACTAACACACGAAAAATTTTATATTTTTTAAAATAATATTGATACACGAATATATTTTTTGTGTAAGTATTGATATATACCACAAAGTGGCTACACATGAATTCTTTGCATACAAACAAAAACTAAGAAATTAACACACGAAAAATTTTATATTTTTTAAAATAATATCGATACACGAATATATTTTTTGTGTAAGTATTGATATATACCACAAAGTGGCTACACATGTTAGCGAGATTGACAAGAATGTGTGCAGATAAATTGGCGCAACCATTATCTCCTGTAGGATGGTGAGAGGAATATGTTTGTGCAAGAATCAATCTTTCTTGATTCTTGCACAAATTCTTGCACTTGCTCGAATCTTGTAGTCATTTTAAGTCAAAGTAATTTTTATTAATTAATGATTAGGTAATGTTATCATTAATAATTTCATTACTTTAATTAATAATTATATAATTATGATGCTGTAAGGTTAAATTCGCCCTTAGGCATTTTTCAATTTTTATACGGCCCGCTTCATCCTAAAAATTGTTTATCCAGCCCGCGGCATAAAATAATTGCCCACCCTGCTATAAAGCATCAGTCTATCAAAGACTACTGTAGACTAACAGTAGACAGCTATTTAAATTTAGAATCAAGAAATTAACATTGAAGTAATACAAAAACTAACTGATTTATATTGATATTTTATCAAAAATAAAGGTGAAAATAAAATATCAATAACTTTAAAAATTTAAAAATAGTAATAGCACTTACTGCGGTTGAGTTACTGCTTCCTCTCTATAAACGATTCTCTTGTACTGTAAACGTTTTTGGTCCCTCTGACCATCATCAGGCTAAGCTTTCTTTTAAGGTCAAAGTAATTTTTATTAATTACTTTGACTTAAAAAGCTTAGCCTAATGTTGGTCAGAGGAACCGAAAACGTTTGCAGTACAAGAGAATCGTATATGGAGAAGAAGCAGTAACTCAACCGCAGTAAGTGCTATTACTATTTTTAAAGTTATTAGAAGAGTTTAAGCAGTGTTTTAAGTATGTAAAATATCAATATTACATTTGATCATTATTATTATAAACTACTAAAATAATAATATAATTTCAGCTCACTTGGGCAGGGAAAGAACAATCCATAATCGTCCCAAGTGAGCTGAAATTATATTATTAGTTTAGTAGTGTGTGTAAAAAATTATGGAGCAGCGTAATAAAGAGGTTACATTATTATAAAACTAAAGGATCACATCATCTGCTTAAATTTGCATTATGTCATCAGTTTTATTTAGGCAATACTTGAATTAATAAAGCTTGCTGATAAATGTCTTTCAATAATTTCAGAAGTATCTAAGAATACCATAACAATTTAGAATTACATTAACTGCATTATTCTTAAGCTGCTTATTTTAATCTTTAAAAAATGTACTATACAAAATTCAAAAGTACTTTAAATTATTAAATGATTTTTTAATTCAAATAAATGATTATGTTTGGATTTAAAAAATATCCTATCCAAGTAATGCCTGGAAATATTTATTATATTGGGTTAAGATCAGGTAATATTAATATAAGTAAAGTCATTGTATGATCTTAAAGTTATTTAAGAGCATACAATGACTTAAGTTATGTATGCTCTTAAGTCATGTCTGTATCAAGAAATTTTTTTGACAATTTAAAAATAATTACTATTTCATTAAATAAAAAGAATACAGGTATTCTCTGACTTCCAGCCTCTGTTTTCCGGCCACTTTGGTAGCAGTTTGTATTAGTATATTGGTTATGTTTGACTATTTAAAACTAATTACTATTTCATTTAATAAAAAGTATACAGGTATTCCCTGACTTCCATAAAAAATTTTCCAATTTTTTTTCCATTTTTTGAGGTATAAAAATAAAAATTTAATTATATTTGTAAGATACAAGTCTGAACATATTGGTTTACAACTTTTAAAAGATCATATTATTTTATTTAAATTTATTTTAAGTTTAAATAAAGTAATATGATCTTTTAAATCCAAACATAATCATTTATTTTATATATAAACCAATATGTTCAGACTTGTATCTTACAAATATAATTAAATTTTTATTTTTATACCTCAAAAAATGGAAAAAAAATTGGAAAATTTTTTATGGAAGTCAGATAGCATTCATTGATTATGAAAAAGCTTTTGATAGCATTATGACAGCTGCTGTGCTAAATGCTTTGGCTAATACTGATACTGATTCAGGCTATGTTGATATTTTCAGCAAAATTTACAGTCAAGCATCAGCAAGAATTAGAATGCATAAATATAGTGAGAAAATTAAAATAGGAAAAGGTGTTAGACAAGTTGATACTATTTCACCAAAACTGTTTTCTGCAGTCCTTGAAGTAATCAAAAAAATGGATTGGGATAAAACTGGTCTCAAAATAGACAGAGAACATCTAAGTCATCTATGATTTGCTGATGGCGTAGTCTTGTTAGCTTCGAATCCAAATGAACTACAGAATATGATACAAAGCTTGGCCATAGAAAGCAAGGAAGTAGGACTTAGAATAAACAAGTAAAACTAAGGTCATGTACAATAATTTTGCTGATCAACAGAAAATAAAACTAGATAACATAGTTCTAGAGGAAGTCAGTGGCTATATTTACCTTGGACTACTGCTCACTCTAGAGCAGGGGTGGGCAAACTTTTGAGAGAAAGTGCCAAATTGCATCAATGAAATATAGCCTAGGGCCGCACATTCCCAGTG
>AYEL01072210.1:0-40479 GCA_000484575.1 Olivierus martensii
CAGATTTCTTGTATTAGTGATAAAGTTGCTGCAAAGAATAGTGTATATGTTACCGTGAAAGACCGAAATTAAAGAATGTCAACATTCTCCGGTGAATGTCGACACATACCAAATTATTTTAAAAATTTTATATAATTTAATAAGATTTTAATTATTATGTTGTATTAATAAAAATCTTTAAATTTAAATTTTGTCTATAGGACATGGTGGAAATGGTTTTTTAAAATTTCAGGATTCGGAAGAAATAACAAATGTAGAATTGGCTGATGCATTTGAACAAATGTGGCAGAAAAGAAGGTATTTTATATTATTCATTTAACATGGTTTAATTTAATTCATTTACATTAGAAAGATATGCATATTTTATATTTAAATTTACATAATTATGATTAAAAAGAATTATGATAATCTATAATAATAAAAGATCATTTTTGAGTTAATGTACATATCTACAATCACCATAACTAAACAGAAACTAAAGCTGGAACACAGAAAATTTGATAACAATTTCAGGTTGGCTATAAATATAATAACAGGTGTCATAGATAATAAAAAGTCATCAAAATTGTTAAATATCATTAAAATTAGATTAGAGATTTGGGAAATTTTATAATAAAAATGCTTAATTATCATATAAAAATAATTTCTTAGATTACTATTTTTTGATTTTCTTTTAATTTTTGAATTCTGAGATAAACAGAAATTATTTAAGGTACCATGACAGTTCGATCAATAATTTGATGGACCAAAAACTTTTTTATAAAAAATCTAGTAACTTTTCATTTTGTAAATGTTATTGACTTCTTCCTGATTTAAATTGGCCTATTTCGATTAGATCATTAATTTAAGGTTGGCCAGAAAACTTTTTCTTCTCATATAAAGTCTCTAAAAATGCACTGCTATTATTCTTCTATTACTAAATTTACTTACAAACAAGCCTTTAAATATTGAAAATCCACATATATTTATAGTTTTTTAAGTAAAAAGTATGTAACTGAGGAAGAATTAAAAAAGCCAAAACATTATTACATTTATTTTGATAACAAAATAAAAAATTAAAATTATCATTTTTTCTTCTTAAAAGCATGTTTGTGAGTAAATTTAGTAATTGTTTTTTTCATTAAAAAATATTAAGTGACATACCATTTTAAAGATTTATCATGCTGATTTCAGAAAATGTTATCAATATTTTTGTGATTTTTAAAATGCTTTATCTTAGTTAGACTATTAATTTGAAATGGGTTAAAAGTTTTTCATAAAAATTTTAATTAAATTTTACTTATTCCAAAATGTCTTAAAGATTTTTCCATGCTAATTTCAAAAATGTTATAGAATTTTATTCTGTTTAAAATAACAAAATTTACACTGCAGCAGATTCTTGATTATCAGAATAGCAGATTAACTGTCATTAATCTGAAACCTGGAAATAATGTTTAAATATAGATATTTTATCTTAAATGCAATATCTGAAAAATTTTTAAATGTCCCAGATTCATTTCTTTATTATAAATTAGATAATTGATGATCAAATTAATATTACAATAAATTCTTGCTAATAAATAAATTTATTGTTTCCTTTTCAATAAATAATAGTGCATTTGAATATATGTATGTATACAGTTTATTTAATTTTTAATATTTAGAGATCGGAAGAGCGTCGTGTAGGGAAAGAGTGTAGATCTCGGTGGTCGCCGTATCATTAAAAAAAAAAAAAATTTTTTTTTTTTTTTTTTTAATATTTTGTGGACTACTCAGGGAAATTAATTTCCTGATTATCCCAGTTAATCAGGAGTCTACTGTATTTTCTGACTGTTCATAAAAAAGTCAAAGCTATCCTATAGCCCAAGGTGAACCATAAAAGTGAAGGATAGAAATTGACAGCCTGGATCTTGTTAGGTTCTTTAGATTGGATACTATATGAGTTAGATTTAACTCATATACAGTATTATATGATGGAATAAATCTGAATATTTTAGGAATTTTGTCTTATAAATTTAAGAGAATTCTGAAAATATAAGATCTATCACATTTTACTTCATATGGCTACTAAGAAAATTTTATTTTTTTTAAATAATTATTATTATTATTATATTTACCCTTCTAGGTAAGGTAACTGTAATTAAACATTTTATCTGAGCAAAATAATATTTAAATTATAATAAAATTAAGATTAATTTATTAAGAGCAACTTGAATCATTACAAAGAAAGATTTGCAATTTATTTTTTATATTATCTAAAAAAACAATTTTCATAGAAAACAGTTTTTTAGTAATTTTTATGCAAAAAATAGACAATTATTTTTTAAATCAGTTATTATCTTTAAATATCTTTTTTACCATTCCTGTCTTATTCAGAAAGTTATGGACATATACATTCTGCTTATCTCTTTAAATGGGAAGCCTAATTTGAGTAAACAGATCCTTCATAAGATTTTCTTCTTGTCTATTGAATTACAGCCAGTCTGCCTAATTATTGATATATATTTCTTACTGAAAGCATTATGAAGTTAATATAATGGATATCAATTGATCTGAAGCTTTTCATATGCTCAGTTTTCTAAACTTAACTATGTTCTTAAACTAGCTCATAAAAAATATTTATGAATATTTTTATTGTATTGTTTCTTGCACCTGAAATAATTTTTCTCTGATAAGTTGGACAATTGGATAAATATAATGTTTTATGTATAATTATAATGATGATAAATAATGTTAATATAATGTTTTATGTATAATTATAATGATGCTAAATTTATATTATTTAGGATAAATCCATTCTAAGCTTTTATACATATGAATACACCATTTTATTTTCAAAATTTAGAAAATTTCAAAAATTATATAAGAATTTTAAACAAATATTATGATAGCAAAATTATCTAGTAACAAATGTATTATAAAATTATGTAGTTTTTAATGTGTGATTACAATATTTCAACATGATGGAATTTCCATTAAAATTCTCATGCTATAATTGGAAATTTATATTCAAAGTTCTAAAATAAAAATTTTTAATTGGTCCAATTAATAACATGTATTACACACTATAGTATATACAATATTTTTTTATTTCTTGATTCAGCAAAGAATTACAAATTTTTTGAGTTAAGAACAAACCTTATGAATAAATTATGTTTATAATTTGAGGAACATGTCTTCTTTAATTTTTTTTATAAAAATTTTATAATTTATAGTGCAAGTAAATATAGCATTTGTTAAATATGTTAAAAATTAATATTTAATTTTTTTTTCATTAATCATTTACTATTACTATTATTATTGTAGATACAATGAAATATTTTTTATGGTTGATACTTGTCAAGCTGAATCAATGTATCAGCGTTTTTATTCACCTAATATTCTTGCAGTGGCTAGCAGTCGTGTTGGGGAAGATTCATTATCTGTAAGTCTGTTTAGATAACAAATAATTGCATGCATTCTTTAGATATATGCAATTATTTAAGAAAATTGTTTATAACATTATTTTTTCATAGCTTTTATGTTTTTAAATTTGAAATCATATGCATGAATTAGCATATTTAAGTATATTTATTTTGAAATTATATATTTCATGCATTTGATTTAAAAATTTAAAAATTAAAGTTACATTTCATATTTTAATATACAGAAACCAAATAAATGATTGGCATATGTTATTTAAATATTCATAAGAATAAATATATAAATTTAAATATTAACATTTAATCAAATTTGTTCAAATATAAATAAATCTTTTTAATAATAAATTGTTTTATTTGAAACATAAGTTAGGGAAGGAGAAATTTTTATACAGGCATACTTTGCTTTACAGTGCTTTACTTTATGGTGATTTTTTAATATGGTGCTTCTCAATTATATTCCATATTTTTATTTTATATATCAAAATGAAAATCTTTGATAAAATAATTTTTTAGAATAGATATATAAAACATTAATTAACATATAGATGGGCCAAGCCTGGAGCCATCCTGAAAAATTGAAAATGTGAGGTTTGGAATTGAATTTGGATTCTCCAAGGTGTTGCACAAATTCTTTAAAATGTGGCCATCTATCTGACATTTTTAGAATTAGTGCTATTCTGCACTTAATGAATAATAGTATAAATATATTTTAGGCTTTTATATGTATTAATAAATGAAAAAGCAGTGATTTGTTTTACAACAGTTGTCTGAAATGGTATTTCCAAATTCCCGACATTTTCCAACTTTCAAGAATCAAGAACGGGAAATCGTATTTCCTGAGAATTCCCAAAATAATCTTTTTTATTTAATTTTTGTTGATCATCTGTAATAATGGATAAAAAAGTGAATATTAATAAAAGCCGTAGAGAAGATGGGGCAAGCAGAGTTCGTGGCCCCAGCGCAATCTTTCAGAGGTTTCGAGACATTCCTATATGGTTGATGCAAGAAATGAGTAAAATAAAATTTCCTAAATGGAGATCGACCAGAATTTCATGGCTAGTGCCCAGAGCACTAAACAATAGTCACTACGGTATCATTTTGACTAGGTTTCTGTTATATTTCAGGTTTTCTCAAAATATAAACAATGTAATTAATGCAAACTTTATTTAACCAAACTTATAGTATACAGTGAGATTTTACGTATATCACACAATGTATTTGCATTCATCACAATTGTCAGCTGCAAAAAACTGATCAAATGTGGTTGATAGTATCAGCAGTTATTTCACGAAAACTATTTATCGTGGAAAACAGAAATAGTTTGTGTTTACATAGAGAAATATTTATTTTCACAGCCCAGGATTTGACTATAATGTCATATTAAAGTAAGCTACCTTAGATTTCCTTAATTCACCTGAAGATGACTTTGTATTCAAATACTGGGTTGTGAAAATAAATATGTATTTTTCTGTGTAAACAAACTGTTTTCTGTTTTGCATGATCAAATATGCTTGATTTACAAGAGTTAAAATTAGCTGGTTATGTGTTATCTGATTCTGGTGTCGCATGTGTATTTCTAGTGGCATATAATATTGTAACACAATGTAACTTTAGATAACAATAAATAGGAAAAATGTCTAAAAGATGCATTGTGAGTAATACGTTTATTTCCCATTGTGGGTATTACTGAGTTCTAGGAGCCGATTTTCCCGGTTTCCCAGCAAACTTTTCTTGGGATTCGGGAACGAGAAAATGAAAAAATTCCCGGGAAAGGGCAGAAAGCAATTCTCGCTCGGAAACACTAGTCTGAAATATAACCATTGTGATGACGAAGTAAGCTTATATATAAAAAAAATTATCATATATGTGGTAACTATTAGAATTTATCTTTTTAAATTATATAATGTTGTTTAATAAATTTTCTTAATTTGAATTTTTCAGCATCATGGAGATCAGACTATAGGTGTATATGTTATTGATAGATATACATATTATGCTTTGGATTTCTTAGAAAAAGTACAACCTGAAGGAGAAAAGACTATAGGTCAATTTGTAAGTTTTTGAATACAAATAATGAATCAAATAAGAAAATTATATATTCTATAAATGAGGATTTTATTATTCATTTTTAAATTAGTATTATTATTTTTAAATTAGTGTTAGTTTTTTCAATAAGAAAATTTCTTTCAAGTTGCAACTATAGTTATTAAGTATTTTAAATTATGAAAATTATTCTGAAATATTTTATACATCAAATATGATATAAAATGAATTGATAGCACAAAGTCTATGAATGCAAAGTATGAAATGGTTCAAAATTTGATAAAGATATATGATTCTAATATTTTAATGTAAATAATTGTATGATGCTTTATAGATATACAGTAAGTTAGAAATAGATAGCTAATATATGACTAGAATTAATTTAAAAGTTTGATTGTTGCTTTAGATTTGTTTTTCATAAATATTCAGTATTATGCTTGTGTTTTCAATCTATAGTATCCAAAAATATTTAGTTAAAAATTTTAGCTATTTAGAGTGAAAAACATGTACTGAAATACTAATTTCTTATCTAATATTGTATATTAATATGGAGTACTGTTAGCAAAAATGATGTAAAAATGTCATGAGATATCACTTGATGATTGATGAATACATGATTTTCACAATCATCCTATCAAATAAATACATTGCATAAATTCATGTATAAGCCAAAAAATTTTTAAAAAAGGAGATAGTTAAAAATTGGAAAACTTTTCATAAGGTCATAAGATTTGCTACCTCATTCACATACATATCAATGTAGTGTGCCAGTCTGAAATCCACCACATTTATTTCTAACAAAAATCATTATTTTATTGATTGTATTATTAAATGTATACAGGGTGTATCTTACCACCCTTTTCTCTCAGAAACATGATGAGATAGGAAATAGGGAGAAAAATTTTGATCATCAAAGGGTATCCAGACAATCAAATGGTCATGATAAAAATTTTGTGGACCCACTAGAAGTAGGATTACATGGGATCAATTTTGAAATTTCCAATGAAAACATATGCCGATTTGTGCATAATTGGATAGAACTATGAAAGCCAGACAACTTTTGTTTTGAAAGTTTTTTAATATCACCTATGGATTGTGAGATATCACAAAAAAAAAGATGCTGCTACATGTACTGCTAATTGGGGTATTCAAGCAATAAGAAGAAGAATCCCACAGAAGGCATCTGTATACATTACGGAACATTATTGAAGCAGCAAAGAGCAGTATTATGCACATTTAAAGCCAATTCAAGTATTCAATGGTAGTATTTGAACTGCAGGTGTGACAAGTCTTTTGCTAGCACAGTTGACATGGAGCCATACTCAAGAACAAGAGTTTCCTGACTTGTTTCAGTCCTTTTTGAGTGTCTTGGATGTATACAGACATCCTCTGTCAGATTCTTCTTTTTTATTGTTTAAATAGCCCAATCGGAAGTACAAATGGCAGCATCTTTTCTTATGATATCTCACAATCTGTAGGTGGTATTAAAAAACTTTCAAATCAAAAGTTATCTGGTTTTCACAGTTCTATTCAATTATGCTCAAATTGGCATATGTTTTCATTGGAGATTTCAAAGTTGACCCCTTGTGACCCTACTTCTAGTGGGCCCACAAAATTTTTATCATGACCATTCGATTCTCCAGTTACACTTTGATGATCGAAATTTTTCTCCCTACTTCCTATCTGATTGTGTTCCGAGAAAAAAGAGTGGTATGGGTAGTAAGATACACCGTGTATAAGTAAGCAGTGCCGGCCCTAGGGTAGTTGGCACCCTGCTGCAAGGTTTTTTTTATAGCACCCCCCATATTTTTTTAAAGACAATACAGTGGGTGATCAGTTAATGAACACTTTTTCAGAAGATTTTTATGTTCGGTTAATGAACACCTCACAGAACAAACTGTGGGACCTGCGGACTGACGGAATGACAGGTCAGCCCAATGGCTGCATGGTAAAGCTGTGGCTTAACATTCTGGAGGATCCCAGAGTCCCACTCCTCCAATTATTAAGGAGGGATCTGGGACCTATCTGTTGAAACCATCCTTCAATATTCCTGTTGACCCTATCATGGGTGTTGATCAGCCTGTGATGATGGCGGCTCTATAAGTGGCCGCTGCCAGATAAAAATATTCCATGAAGATATTTCGGCTTAACTAACCTAATAGAATGACAGGCTTAGGCCTTGCGCATTGGTAGACTTATGGGTAAGGATGGAAGAACAGTAGTTTTTCCCGATTAAAATTAACTCGGAGACAACGTAAAATAAATCAAATATTTATTAAAAAAGGTAAGAGAGAGATTTTACAATATTTTTGGTCTTAGAATGGCATCCATGCCAGGTTGAGGTCATTAGGCTTGGGGAGATCTACCACGATGCTATTAACCACTTCCAAAAAATCCTGAAGAAGAGAGAAAAGCAATCGATATTGGACGATTCTTCATCGGGAAATAAACACATAGATGACAATGCAAGACTAGTATGTATATATTATTGTTATTACATATAAATGAACATAGTAAGAAATTATATAATTTTTTATTTATGTTTTTTGGGTCTCCAGAACGAATTAATCAAATTCCCATAAAAATTTACCCTATGGTAAATCGATGATCGGTTAATGAACATTGTCTTGGAACAGATTATGTTCGTTAACCAATCACCCACTGTAGTGGCTAATTTTGGGGTAATAAAAATAATCAAAATATATATTGTTATTAATAATTTAATTTAATATAAATCTTTAGAGTACCTAGTATACAATATAATGTAATTAATTACATAAAACATTACATAAGTACTAAGTAGTATACATAAAACAAAATGGATTTACTCATATTATAAATTCTTAACAAAATTAAATTTATAAGCAGACATTAATATTAAAATTTTACTTTTATGGCTTTTATATATAGTTGCAAAATTGCTCATAATAAACAGCATACATTTTATTTAAAAAATAATCTTGTAAAGTGTCCCCCATATGGGGGCACCCTGATGCTGTGCATCACTTGCATTGTGCCTTTGGCTGGCCCTGTATGTAAGGTTGTTTATAAATTTATATTTTCAAATAGGATTGAATATTTTATTAAAATCCTTCAAATAGGATTGAATATTTTATTATTTCCTTCAAATAGGATTGAATATTTTATTAAAATATTCAATATTATTTGAAGGAAATCATATTGTGTTCTGTTGTGTTCAGTCATGTATATCTTGTGTTCTATTCACTCTAGTAATGCAATCTTTAGTAGAAATACTAAAATTTGCATTACCACCATATTATTCTTAAGGAATATTTATTTATTCTTGATTTTATATATATTGTACATTATTGTATTAAAAATACACTGATATGTGCAATTGTTTATATTCAAATACATACAAAAAAATATTAATTTATTAGCCACTTCATAAATAATATAAGAAATGTGTGTGATCTTATTTAATGAGTAAACATGGTGACCATTCCTCTATTGTCAGTTAATATTAAATGGACAAAAAAATAATAATTAATAATTTATAGCAGTTCCTGCCAAATGAATTATTTTTATTATCAACAGTTTGCCAGTTTCCTGATAATTCTAATAATTTAACAAAATAGAGGATGATTATTTTACACTGCTTTTGGAAAGTAAAATTTGTGCTTTTGGCAATCACATATGTGCTGATTGGCTTTCCATGCTTATCAATTGCACATTTTGGTTTTGATTTTTCTATCATTTAAATTTGGTTAAATACTTTTATTTAGGTTCAAAAATGATGGAAATATTAATATTTCTTTGATATTTTCTGCCAAACAAATATTTCAATAAAATCATATTGTTAAGGAATGCCACTAGATGCAATGTGATCTGATCCAGTTTGCTTTTTACATCATATTGTAGCATTTCATTGGTGGTCTAGCATTTTGTCTGAATGCCCTTATTTATTCCAATTATGAACTAGATTTGGAAAGTTTTAAAATTATATAAATTTATGTATTTATTTTAATAATACCATATTGTCCTAACTCTTGAAAATTGTAGATAGACATATATATGGGTTTTGACTTTTTACTGTTTATTAATGTGTATTAGAGTGTTGGCTTATAAAATGTATATAATTAGTGATATATAATTAGTTTATTGTATCTTTGATAATTTGTTGTATAAATCAATGGATGGCATTTAAAATAAAAGAATAAATAAATTTTTATAATGTGACAGAAAATATTTTTTTATTTATTAACTTAATTAAAACATTTTTTTTTATAGTTGCAAGTTTGTCCTAAACGAGTCTGCATTTCAACAGTAACATCTCGTACAGATCTTTTCACAAGGGATCCTAATAAAGTTCCTTTGACTGATTTCTTTGGTAGTGTGCGTAAAATTGAATTAACACAATCAGTTCTTTCTCTACCATCTCTATTAACAAAAAATAAAACTATGGAAAAGTAAGTTAAAACTAAATAATAATAACAATAATTAATTAATTAATGAATAAAAATAATCTTGAATTTTTGGTTTAAAATATTATTTTTCTGTTTATTTTCAGATTATCAAAGGAATTATATCATCATAATTATCAATATATGTCTCAATTTCCTGTATGAATATAGATTTATATATTATTTAATTTTATTTCATATACACTGATAAAATATTAACAATAAGCTCATTTTATATTTATTTATAAATACAAACTAATGCCAGATGGCCTTGATAGTCTAGCAGTTAGGACATTAGCCTGAAGGTCCTCTTTGATTCTGGGGCTGAGGCTAAGATTTTTCTTCAGACAAATTAATTAATTAAAAATTCTACTTCAATTATTAATTCATAGATGGCACCACTCTTAATTTAATTATTGGCTTATTTGTTAGTTCTGAGATGGTGCTAACATATTAATCAAAATTTATTTCAAATTATTAAAATTTTAGTTATGAGCATCAGGGGTTTATTTGGCATGAATTAAGTTCAATTATTTATAAATATTATATGACAGAATTAGCAGAAGTGCTTGAAATTATAATTATTATTAGTGAATAATAATGAAGAAATTTTATGCATTACTTATGATTAAAATAAATATATCATTAAATATATTTATTTTAATTATTTTTTTCTTATAGATATATTGAAATTTTGGATTCTCATAATTCTTTCTTATTTTTGTCTCTTTTAGCTAATGCTGTAAATTTTGAATAGGATACTGTAATAAAATTGAATCTTATTCTATTTTGTAACTCCATGTATATTTAATAAATAATTATTTAAATTATTTTATATTTTGTTATAAATGCATTGTTTATTATAAGATATTTGAAATTAATATCAAACAGTCTTTTGGGCTGTTGATGATAGTATCTTCTGATAAATATTTAGTTTGATATGGAGATCTTAATTTAAATTTCAAAAATATTATTGATAAACTTGAAACTGATTTAATAAGAAATATATTATTATTAGATTCAATGCAAATTAGAGAGTTTATAATCACAATGGATATTTTAAATTCAAGCTATAAAAAAAATAACTTTTATTTTGAATGGAAATAATAGATAAATATAAGGAATTAATTTCCAATATAATTGAAATAAAAATTTTTACTGCCAAAATAGAGAATCTTACAATGCATGATGCAAAAATCTAAGTTATAATGAAAAGATTTCATGTTAATGTCATAGAGCTTCACTGATTTAATATGTACTCTCCAGAATCAACAAAAGCAAAGTCATAAGTGATAATATTGTCAAAATGCAGTTAAACATACTTTTAGTTCATGCTGAAAATTTTGAATAAGATATTATAATAAAACTGAATCTCATCTTTATTGGGTGTGTTGAAAAAGTCTAACGCGTCAAACTCGTTTTAACGAAGCGGTCAAAAAGTAATTTTATTACGCATTGTGCATGCTCCATAGCAGTAATGTATCGCACGAAAGTCTAATGAAGCTAACGAAAGAAATAATAAGTTTATTTCGTGATAAACATGGCGGCCCCCAGTGTAATACACGTGTGTAAATTATGGTATACAAGGAGACAAAAAATGGATAATGCTGCATGTGATACAATGTATGGAAAATAACGTTAAATAATAATGGTAAGTTATTTTTAAGGAAATTTTTCAATAAAATCTATTTATTAGATGATATTTAAATATAAATAATTTCAGAATTCAAGTGTTCTATACTCCAACAGAAAATTTATTAAATTATTGATATTAATTATTAAGTTAGTTATTTAGAATTATGCAGTGCTTTATTTCTTTATTGGAATTATCAGAAAAAAATGCATCTTCCAAATATTTGAAAGTTCCTATTAAAATTCCTTACAGATGGCCATGTTGTTTCTCTAACAGACTGGTCAAAAAGTATATATGATAATGAGGCTAACTCAACATGAGAAAAGTTTAACGTGTTAGACTTTTTGAACGTGCCCATTCCTTGCATTTTACATTTTCTATTTTGTCAGAAAAATAAAAATGTCTTATATTGAATCTTTAATTTTTATAATGGATATCTTTTCATCAATTGCTATAATTCAGAATTATAAATTTTTATGTGTCATTAATGATGCTAGAATCTTTAAAATATTAATATAAGATTAATATTAAAATATTAATATTCTTATATCAATCCATTATGAATCTCAGAAAAAATAATATCCAGGAATCTTCCAATAATCTTATCTAATTGATTAATTAATTCTGATTAGAACAATTTTCCTCTCTTGTTTTTGTTTATACTGCTTTTCAGTCAAAACTTATTAAATAGCTATTCATAATTCAACATTGGCTATATAAATTCATAATAGGATTAATCAATGAATTGAAGAATGGGGATTTCCCATGAATGCATTACACAGATTGGATTGCCTACTCAATGTTAAAAAAATGATGTCAGTTGCAATGTTAAATTGGATGTATTTTCACAAATGTACATTCGACAATATAGCAAATTGACTTTGTTTTGGTGGCCAGATGTATCCCATTTATTTTAGTAAATATGATGACCAGATCCTAATAATTAATAAAAAAGGTGTAGAACCCCAATATCGAGTATTATACACATGATACATCCACTTCAGTGGCTTTTTTTTTGCTGACAACTGACTATTGGAGCAGGCAATCCAATCTGTATAATACATCTATGGATTGGCAGATTGGTAATGATTCCATTCTGAAAACCAGAAAGATGAGTCCTGGGATTTGATCCTAGATTCTCTGAAGGATGAAAACTTTGACATCCATACAAAATCGCATCACAGATAAATTATTTACTTCTATATACAGTGATGGACAAAAGTATAGGCACAGCAGAAAGTTATGCAAAAATCACAATTTACATACGTAAGAGACATAATATTTACTTTTTTGTAGTAAATTGCAAAAATACAGTGGAATATTTTTAGATATGCTTTATTAAGTGTTTATTTAGTTCAATTAAATGTTAAACAAAAATATTATTTTAATAAGGAAGATATAAGGTATGTACACGTACAAGGAGGCAAAGATACAAAAAGGGCTTTCTGATTATGTACTATTTCCAGAAATATAATTTGTGTGTTATTAGAAGCAAGTAAGTAGAGCATAAAATTTTTTGAAAATTATATTCTATATTCAATATCTTATTCAGAATTATGTGATAAATACTTAATTCTGATAATATTGGTTAGGCAAGATTTATTATAAAAGTTATAAATACCTGAGCATTAGATTGAGTAACTGAACAAGCAAGAAATGCCATTCTGTAAGATAATTCTCTGACTCCTAATGCTTTCAAACCTCTGACACCTTCTGTTTCAAATCCTTCCATACCTTTATGACGAATGCTACTTTCTGTCCTAATACCTAAATGAATAGTTAGAATTTAAAATATTTACTCAATATTATATTTAACTGCAAATATATTTCTTACTGTATGAATATAACATATTATACAATACATAAAAAATATCATTTGTAATCCAAACTTCAAGGGAATTTATTCTATCGGAAGAGTCCAATGTTGGTAATCAAAAATTAATTCTAAATTAATAAAACTGTCTGAAGAATCAATCTGCTCAGTAGCCCTGATGCAGTAAGACATTGGGACAATAAACCAAAGGTTCCCCAGTTCAATCCCAGGTTGAGACAGATTTTTTCTTCAGATAAATTAGTTAAAAATTCTAGTTTAATTATTAAGGCCGAGGCAGATTTTTTTCTTCAGATAAATTAGTTAAAAATTCTGGTTCAATTATTAATTCAGAGATGGCACCACTCTTTGATTTAATAATTGATTATTTATCAATTATCGTATTAGAGTATTTCTCTAATTATGAGATGGCACTAAAATTAAAATTATTTCAAATCATTAAAATTTCCATCAAGCATATCAAGGAGGCAGGCTACTGTGGATAGCCGAAAACGTTTTTGAATAAACGATTTATCTTACTTATTTGGCTTATTGTTTGCTTTTATTTAATCAAGGGATAAATTTGGCAAAGTAATTAGGTTCAAAATATCATTTGTTTATAAAAAGAACAATCATGAAAAAATAATTTATTAATTTTTATTAAACATTAATTTTTAATTGTTCAATTCACAAATGTATTTTATTAAATGTTTTGTAGTTGAAGTAATATTATTTTTTGCATAGATAATTGGCAGATTTATATAGTAATATAATATATCAGAGTCTATTGCGGATTTGCAGATTATATATAGATTGAAAAGAATTTCTTTATGTTAAATAAAATATCAGAATTAAGTATTTATCACACTTTACAGTATATTATTTATAAAAACAATGCTTATTACAACTATAATTATAACTGATTTAGAGAATGTTCAGAATAAGCAAAACCAAATTTTTAAATCCAAACAATTAAGACTCTATTATATCATCAAATTCTTAGAATGACAATAAATATACTAAGTAAATAAATAATAAAAATGTGAAATTAAATAAGTTAACTTGGGTGGAGAAAGATTTTTTTACAAAAAAAAATATATATAAACAAGTGTATTGATAAAACAGACTTCTTACTATATTTTAAGCAGAAACAGATTATTAAGAAATTAGTATAAATTAATTTATCATTGTTAAAACAATTTTATATTACAATAGAAATGCATTATAAATAAAAAAATAAAAATTAACTTATCATAAAAATTTTCGAGTGAATTTTCACTATCTCAAATTTTAAAATATACCTATTTTTTTTTAATCTTATTTCATATCTAATAAGACAAATTAAAAATAATCAAGTTTATCAGATATAATTAAAATACTATCATCCACTTTCAAAGTACAGGTGATTCCCTACTTACAATCGACTTATGATAATCTGAAATTATGATTACAGTATTCCAAACTTGAATATTTTCATAACATATTGGCTAGAAATACTTTTTTGCTTTACTCAGCTGCCTTGTAAAATAATTGTTTGCTATCTTGGTGATCTGGGTTCAATTTCAGATGAGTTTACACCTTGGAGGTACAATTCCAGATTATTTTATCATCTTGGAGAATCTGGGATCAAATTCAGATAATTTTACAATCTTGAAGGATTCATTATTCCATTGTCTATTATTACTACTAAAATTACTATCATTGTGGGTCATTTTCAGCTTACAATTGGGTTATCAAAACTATCTTAAGTAGAGGACTACCTGTAATTAAATTTGCTAAAAAATTTAATTAAAATAAAAGTTATATAGTTTACCAGGTGTAGCAAGTTGACTAACATCAGGCACAACAATCAATGTCCCTGTAAAATCACATCTATCACCAGGTTGAGCTAATTCAACAGCTTCGGCTCTAACAATTACTTCAACACTAAAAAAAATTAAATTTTTTTATTAAAAACATTTTTATGAATTTCAATATGCTTAAGAAATATTATTTATTATTACCTATATTACAAATACACACAGTTTTTATATATATATCAAAAGGCCATATATCCTGCTACTAATAACTAAATGGATAAGGGATAAGCAATAATGAATAAGGGGACACAGCAAATAAAATTATAAAAACTTTTATCATCAACTACATGAATTTCAGTCTATTCATGTTGTTGATATTAACTATATTCCAGCTTGCATGGTATAATTTTCTTTTGATGAAATGAGGATTTGATGTCTATGGCATACGTTCAATGGATGATACATAACCAATGATATGATTATTTAGTATTATTGTACATAAGCCATTTTTCATTGCATGTCAACAATTAATCCAAAAATGGCTTTATTGTTGAATTTTGTAATATTGTGATACAAAAATAACAAAGTTATACAGCTCTAGAGTTTAGTTATTGACAATGTACTCATATGAAATCCATGCTTAGTTTCCACATCTCTCCCAGTTAATGTAAATATACAAAATAATTTCATCATTCATATTGAATCTTTCTGCAAGCTTCCTCATGTTTGATTTGAACTGATTTAATGGTAACCTTCAGTTTATCATCTCTGATGGAGATGATAAACTGATAGTTTCCAAAAATTTGCATTATCCCCTGATGCATATTTTTGAATTTATTTTTTTTAGATTGTGTATCCAATTCTTTCCAAATACTGAGCATATTTTGCATGATGCTTGTGCCAAGTTTATACATTTAAAATAAACATGATCAAATTATAGTAATTACAGTAACCATTCTTTTGTCACTTTTCATTATTTTATTCACATTTCAAACTTACTAGGAATAAACTGACTCATGTCACTTTTGCTATTGAAGAATGTCAATTGATAAATGGTATCTACAATGATTTCCATATAATTTATTCCAAAATAAGTTTGTGAAAATCACACAAACTTATTTGATCACCTGATAAATTCTCTTATCAAATGATAATTTAATAGAAGACAATTACTGTAAACTGACTTTCAAATGCTTCAAAATAAATATTTTACATTTAAGAGTTGAACTTGACAAAATATTTGTAATAAAACATATCAATATTAAAACTTCAAAAATAAAGAAAAGGAATAGACAAAAAAGCATTGTAACATTCTACTGAAGTTATTATTATAGATGTCTTATCATTTAAAAATAAGTTTCTAAATATTCATATTTCCAAAAAAATTTTTAAGCTAAAACAGATTTCAAATATCCTTGAATGTAATTCTGGAAAATAAGAAAGTTAAATATATGCAACTCATAGAATAACTGCACACAATAACAGATTTGAAATTAGAAAACCAGGTAAATTTATCTATTAGAAAATTGAAAAAAATTATTATATAGCATCAGCATAGAATAATGTAAGAAAAATGACAAAACATTATACAATACAAACTTCAAGAAGACTGCAGTAGATTTTCTGAATGTGATTTTCTGCCTAACTCACAGACGCGGACCTTGTTAACCCGGGAGACGTTCGAGCCAGTATGCTTTCGTTTTCTGCTTTGTGCCATTTCATACAAACAAAACACCACCAAAGTGGGGATACCTGCTAGCATTTGGTTGAGCATAGTGGAATAGCCTTCTCGCCCTGGGTGACCCTACTAGAATTATAATTTCTGACATGCATTGCCCATTCCGCCCACTTACATCCCTATGCCACTTTGAGGCAGCATAGCAGGATTCAGGAGGAGATATTATTATTATTATTATTACAGAATTTCCCTAACTTACTTAAGAAATAAGTTTCTGTTGATGCCTTAGCTTTATCAAACTCAGCCTTTAAAGTTTTTCTTGATTATTCCATTGTTATTTATTTATTTAGCCAAGAACTTTGCTTGCATTTCTAAATTTTTCCAGGATTTCTTGGAAATTATTGTATTATAAATAGAGTTATGCCAAGCTTTGTGAGCATCCCCATGTAAACATTAACTTTCAATAATTTATTTCAAAACTTCATGGTACAGTTAGGTTCTTGAAATCATTGTGCACTGCACATGTGCAGTGTACAATGGCTCCAAGAACCTAACTGACAATAATATATAAGACAAGTTTCAATATATCTTTATAATCACCATCCTTATGGATGGTGCAGTCCTAATTATAAAGATATTTTTGAAACTTGTCTATTTTGTAACATGTTCAATGCCAAAGGCAAAACATATGACATCTTTACTATATAGATAGCTTTATAGGAGGTATTGCAAAGTAGCTAATTTCAAAAATAACAATAATAATAAACTAATTTAAACCTAACAATTCTAACGACTCTATAAATTCAAAGTTCGGCCTAAGCTCAGGTCTTTTACTACTTCCTAAAATAAATATATCAAATCAAAACAATTACTAATCAATAATTAACATCTAACCAACAAAAACACATGACTGGAAACTTACAGCTTAAAGTATCAAATAAGTGTTAGACCTAAAACGACAAAACTATGTTGAAACTTTAATAAGAATAAATTCTCAAACAAGTAAAGTTAAATAATAAAATATAAATTTATATGACCCAAAAAACTTACAAAAGTGTAAACAAAGCTTTATTTCAGCAATAATAAAGCACCAATCAAATTATCAACAAAACTTATTTAATCAAATTCAAATATCCAAAAATTCAAATATTCACAATAAATATAACCTTAAATATTAATTAATTCTAATACCTCCACAGCCAATACAAACTTAATCCATTGTCAATCTTTACAAGAAATTCAAATGTCACTTAACCAGCTCTACTGCAATACGAACACCTCATTATGTCATTTGATACGTACGTTTTTATACCTATGACTTATGTTTTTATACCTGTGACTTATAGTCCCAAATTGCTTTATTTACATAATGTCATGTAACAATTTCAAATTTATTAGTTTACAGAGTAATCAATTCATGCCATCCTCTTTACAAATCAATTATGTACTGAATAAACATCGATAAGAGGTCATTGTTATATTCTCACATCGGATCAGTGGTAAAATTATTTAGATTAGATGACGTCAAGAGCCGAGACAGTTCGTTCAGAAGACAGATTTCCAGTCCATAACACATAATTGCTAACTGGTGAGACAGAGAATGTGGAAAGTGAGTTAACTCAAACTAAAATATAATACATTAAATAATAATGAAAATAATAAATAATAAAGAGCATAATAAAATAATAATAGGATAGGTCAGAGTTTTCTTCTTCACAATATACTTCAAAAAGCAATAACACACTAAAATTACATATGTCAAAATTTCTTGAATATTTTCAGCTATGTATATTACAATTGATTATAAGTTGAATTTTATAAAATTTGTTTTATATAAATTATTACATAGTTAAGTTATAATATTAATATTTAATTTTATCATAAGTTGTATACATAACATATCTACAAGGCAACTTGTATGTAATAAATACTATAATATAAACATTATGGTATATTATCATTGGTTGATTTTTCAAAGGAAAAAGGAGCCATTTGAGATCATGAATCCTGTCTGCTATTCATTCATTTAATCCATCTGTCCCCCCATTAATAATTTTGAACTAATTAATACATTTTCTTGAAATTTGTTAATGATGTTCTCTACTGTTAAAGATCATGTTGGTACTACATCATTTAATTCTCTAATTGCAACCAATACCAGACCAAGATATTTTGGTATCCAGGGCAAGCTAATAATTTGGCACTCCCTTTAGGGCAATCACTGTCAAGTTGTGATTGTTATTATATTGTTGTTGTTTAATTACCTTATTAATTTTTTAATTTAATATATAAATACAATCATTTGATTGATTTTTATTAAAATCTCAAGATTACATTTTTCTCCAAATAAAATTATTTAGTTTTGAAATTTGGAATCAAATTAATAATGCATGAAACATGAAATGCAGTTATTCAAACTATTTTTTAAATTCAGAGTTTGAAAAATTACAAATTCATTACTAAAACAAATATAAATTACCTTTCCACATGCACGACAATGATGTCGCCTAAAAGTAACAGTAAATTCTCTAGTACATAACTGGCACATTGTCACACGAGAATCTGGAATCCACACAGGTGCTTTTTTTCCTAAAACAAATGTATTATCCATTCTTTCTTCTTTATCCTGATTAAAATAATATTTTTATCATTATTTACTATTCGATTAATAATTTTAGATATTAGATTTTGTATATACTTTTTATCAAGATTATCAAAAATTGTAAAATATTTATTGTAATTTGTACTGAGAATAATTTCTTGAATACATAAAATGTTTGATCCATAAATCATGTATATGTATGATATCAAATTCTAAACAATAAAAATTTTTTAATTCTTATACAAACCATTTCTTATTTTAATTGTTTCAAATTATTAAGTGTTTTATTTATCACCTTGTTAATATATTTTATAGATTAAACATTATCTTATATTAAGAAATTTTTCTTGATGCAATTTTCATTATTGAGAAAAGAAATTTTATTACTGTAATAATTATCATTAAAGTAAATATATAATGAAAAGATAGAAAAAAAGAAATTGAATATCAAATTTTAAAATGTTATAAGATTTAAAATTCCTTTAATAATGTTTATCTTTCTAGAAGGACTGCAAAATATATTTTTGTTAAAACCATTAAAAGTTTATTTAATACAGAAAATATGAAATTTAGTATATTTACAGATAAGGCTATTATAAAAAAGTTATTTTCAATATAATTCTGAATAATACTTTTATATATTTTTGCATGTAGCATAAAATCACAAAAAAATACAAAAATCAACTCTTTTTTTATAAGACCCTTGTTTTATGAGCAAATATAATTAGTACCTAAAATTTGATTTATAGCTAAACATTATTCCATTTCTGCAAGAAATTTATGAGCAAATATTTCAAAAATCAAATAAGGCAGGTTTCTTTTTAATATTGAGTGTACCTAAAGGATGCAAATGACATCAAAAACATTAACAAATGCTTTTCTCAAAACAGTTCCAAATTTTAAAATGCTTGATAAATATTTATTAAGATTTATGTATTGTTTTAATTCTTCTAAATTGTATTCTGTCAATTTTCTATATAAAATACAGTCAGTCTGATTGGCTGTGTGGAAACAGTTTGGTTTTTGGTTTTTCACCTACAGAACCCAGGAACAAACATAGTTCCCTTATCTCAAAATTTATACAAGAAGTTCTTGCTCGGATGTCGATCACTGTCCTCTATAGTCCAGTTGGATACATACATGATATAATCTATTCTTTCCACTTAGAATATCCAGAATTTTGGATTCCACACCATCTGATGCTTTTAAGGGAGAGGGTTCATTGAACCATATCCTTCAACAAAATGGACTCACCCATAGATAATTCATTTAGGCAATTTTTCCTTATTTTTAATCAATGAGAATATGAACATGTAAAATTATTCAAATTTTAAATATTCATAAATCTAGAATAAAAATACTGCAAACACCAAATTATAGAGCAAAGTTTATTTAAAATATTAATATCACAAAAATAAGAAACATTTCACATTTCACTGTTTCTTGTCTTCAATGTTTGTTGTTCCCAATAAACATTGTTGATGAAAAGTAAAAAAAAAAATTCAATAAAAAGTTTAATAAATGACATATAATATCTTAATAAACAATGAAATTAAATTTATTTAGATATCTGTTTCATGAAAATATTCTTTGGTCGAATTATGTCATAAAGATGGTCACTTCCACTATTAATGCATTTTTACAACCATTAAGTCAAATAAATATAAATTATTAGAGTTAAAAGTTAAATAATAATTAAAATGGAAATAAAATAGAAATAAAACAATGTAATGCTTTGCGAAACAGTTGGGAAATATTTGATTCTTCTCAAATTAGGCTTTAATGTATACCATCAATCTTTCATCTGACCTTTTATAATGTAATTTCCATACTCACTTAATATACACCCAGCCCTCGATTTACATGGTAGATATGTTCCTGGAAAAATCATGCAAACCAAAACCGTGTAAAACGAGATGCAAAATTCATACAAAATAGAAGGATATGTTCAATTAAACTGTAAACCGTGTAAATCACTCTAAAGAAGATAATGAAAAGTTGAGGATATGTTCTTTATAACCATGTAAAATGAGATAAGGATTAATGGAAAAAAAGTGGATTGGTTCATTAATTTTTAGAGACAATTTAATGTTTATACTTTTTCTTAATTTTTAAAAATGAAAACAAACATTAACTAACATCGAATACGGTACAAAAAAACAAATTAACAATATTCAGCATAAATAAAAAGCATTCAAACATAAATAGGTGAGCTGCAAGTGAGTTGAATTTAGTTGAACTGTGAGACTTGGACAGTAAAAATTAATAGTGAGCGATAAATTGTGAAAGCGAAAGTGCACTAAGAACTGTGAGTTATTCTGAATTAAAAACATAAATAAGTATTTTATGAGATAATTATCGGATTTTGTATTGAATTTAGTTACAATGAAACAAAATTATTTTGTTTTCTGTGTAAATAAATTGGATTATACGAAATATAGCTGTATTCACTCTTTATTAATCTCTACAAACTCGTAAACTCAGAAAACATGACAATATGATACTCTTTTAATTTATAAATGGCATAATCAAAACATGACAATATGATACTCTTTTAATATATAAATGGCATAATGCAAAACAAATCTTTTAATTTATAAATGGCATAATGCAAAACAATCAAAATAAAATCACTAATCTCTACGAACTCGTAAACCTACAAAACGTGACAATATGATACTCTTCTCTACAAACTCGTAAACCCACAAAACGTGACAATATGATACTCTTTCTCTACGAACTCGTAAACCTACAAAACATGACAATATGATACTCTTTTAATTTATAAATGGCATAAATTATAAATTTATTTACGCAAAACAATAAAAATAAAACCAAAAAAATTTTTTCTGTTTCATTTAGAAACCGTGTAAATTGAGTACCGTGCAAATCGAGGGCTAGGTGTATTTTTGCTTAATACACAAGATTTCTGGTCCCAATTAGTACATTATAACATGATATATCTTTATCTTAGATGAAATATCTGAAAGATTTAGAATGTCTCAGCTTCATTTCTTTATTGTGTGTTATGCTTGGTAATCAAAATTAGAAGCAAATTAAAAATCCAAATTTTGTAATAATATGATTTCCATTTTATATACAATTTCAAAAATTAACAAAAAAAATGAATAAATTTAAATAAAAATTACTTTTACTGATATTAAAAGAAATTTCATCAGTATTCGAACTCACTGTATTCAATCTAGAGTCAGCTATACTATCAGAGCAATGAAATATAGAATGTAATTATAGTAATGAAAAAAAATGTCAAAAATTACAATCTTTAAAGCATTTATTAAAAAAATTGCTTGAATGCTTATATTTAAAATTTCATCAGATGAATCAATACATGAACTGATACTATCCTGCAAAATTTTGTCCAATTTGGTAAGTCACAGTCAACTGCATCCCATTGTATATAATAATGTCCCATTGTCAATTATTTAGTTTTCAACAAGATTATATTAAATTTTATTTAATTTGAGTTTAAATTTATTTTTTTTTGTGCTAATGATTTCAATATATTCTAAAAATATTTTCTATAATTATTTTGTGTGTGGAAAATCCTATTATTATTAATTTTATGCTACAATTATGATTTTTAAAGTATAATTCATTAGGAAAATCATGATTCAAAGTTTTCTTTACTCAATATGATATATAAACATATTTTTATAACAACTGAATATTATCCTATAAATTTTATATATTATAAAATCAAATATCTGGAATTTTCCTGCTAAGCTCCATTGTACTCCACCCACAAGCACTGATCTTACAACCTGTGCTTTCTCTAAATTTATGTCAAAAGTCTTCCATGCTTGAAATCAACACAGTATCAGTGCTGAGTTCAAATGTTCATGTGCTATTAGTACAGGTAGCCCCAAACTTACATAAGTGGATCATTCTGTGAAACCCAATATAAATCAAATGTGTATGTGTCAGAGCATTTGTTATACAATAATAGTGGGTCACAAAAACTTTTAACATTAAAAAAATAGTTATATTAAAGAATAAGCATATATATCACATAGAAAAGCAGTTGCTTACCATGGAGGATCCAGATTCAATTCCAAGTCCTACAGTCAATTTTTAGGAAAGGCCAGGTTCAGGCCTGGCTCATTAAATGAAATTAATCTTATGTATGTATGGATCTACTTAAGTTGGGGATTGCCATAGACCAGGGGTTCTTATACTTTTTTATTTCATAGACTCCTTTGCCTGTTATGTGAAGCCCATGGATCCCTTCTCACAATAATAGTTTTAAATGCACAAAATAAAATTACAAAGGAAACCAGTTATATTAAAATACAGTTAAAGTAAAAAACATGATATAGTAATATATGCTTTTCTTCCTTAGCACATTGAATAATAATAAAATACATTTAATATATAGGAAACTTCAAGTTACATTTTATTTATTAAAGACATGTCAGCATGAAGACACAGATACAACTAATACTACTGTAATTTATAGCACATATTTATAAGCGAAGGAAATGCTACATTCAATTAGCAGTCAACGAGAATAAAGATGAGTTGAGTTTTTCTCATCCAAGCTTCATGGACCCCTGGTTAAGAACCTCTGTTGTAGACAGTAATCATTCTGCTTTGAATGCAATAATCATTAATATTATGTCAGTGACTTCATATTTTTACTATTCTCTTAATAGTAATATGCTTCCTATAGAATGCATGGAAGTTAACAGGAATATTCACTCTCTTTTGAGCACAAATCCAAAGTGAATAAAAAATTTCTATTAAACAAAATGTAAATTAGGGTTTAATTTTACTTTGATATTTTTATTGAGTTATTTATCAGTTGAACCTAATTTATGTGATTTGAAATTTAAGGAGAAATTATATAGTTTTCAAAAGTTTGTCTTTTATTTAATTAATATTAAAATTACCTTTTGTAACATAGCAGTTGTGAAAGTACTTCGTTTAGATGCATTTTCCTCAATAGCTTTATTTAAAGCATCAACCCATTCTTGACGTTCTTCCAATGATCTATAGAAAATTTTAAATATTTAGGAAAAAATTATATTATTATTATATAATACACATAGTATTATACAATAATATACATGATATGGTCAATATTGTTTCTTATTTGTTCATTTACAGTGGGTGACCAGATAGCAAACATAATCTATTCAAAGACAATGTTCACAACCCAAAATATTCGTTAACTGATCATCGATTTACCATAGATTTTTATGGGAATTTGATTAATTCATTCTGGAGACCCAAAAAAAAAAATAAATAATTATATAATTTCTTACTACATTTATTTATATGTAATAATATATACATACACAGTCTTGCATTTTCATCTATCATGTTTATTTTCCATTTGTGGGATGTTAAAGAATCTGTCCAGTGTTGATTGCTTTTCTCTCTTCAGGATTTTTTGGAAGTGATTAATAGCATTGTTGTTATAGAGATCCCCAAGTCTATTGACCGCAACCTGATATAGGTGTCATTCTAACACCAAAAAATTGTAAAATCTCTCTCTTACCTTCTTAAAATAAGTCAAAGATTTATTAAAGTTATCTGTGAGTTCATTTTAATCGGGAAAAAATACTGTTCTCTCATCCTTACCCATTAGTCCACGAACGGGACATATGGGTAAGGACCTAAGCCTGTCATTCCATTAGGTTAGTTAAGTTACCATATCCTCATGGGATATTTTTATCTGGTGGCAGCCACTTATAGACCCATCATAGGCAGATCAACACCCATGATAGATTCAACCAGATGGTTGAAGGATGGGGTTCAACAGGCTGGCCCAGACTCCTCCTGAAAAATTGGAAGTGTGGGACCTGGATTTGAATCCTGTCTTCCAGGATAGTAAGCCAAAGCTTTACCATGCGGCCATCTGGTCGATCTGTCATTCTGTCAGTCCGCAGATCCCACAGTTTGTTCTATGAGGTGTTTGTTAGCAGATTGTTTGTAATCAAAACTATTCGTTAACCAATCATCCACTATATTGCTTTATTTTTATTGATAATTAAGTAAAATACGAGAAAATTCTAATGTAAACATCAAGCTATTTAAAGGGACATAGCACTTTTATTGCTTTATGATGGCCAGTTGTTTTGCAAGAAATTGTGGCCAAGCCTATTTTACTGCACTGATTGTGGCATTGGGTGCAGAATGTCAAAAAAGCAACTACAGGCCAATTAAAGTAAAGTAGATAATATTGTAGCTTATGAATAAAATTACATTTTAGGCCTCTTTTTGACCAGCCTTTATTGTACATCTTAACATCATATTATAGCTGTTTATGTATGAGAATGGACAATTTTCATATATGTTGTTTTTTCATATAAATTTGAAAATTTATAAATTATTAAAATAAAACTTATAGATAAGAAGCAAAGCATATCAATAAATATATTCCAATTTTCTTTTTATAGCTAATTTTATTCAGAAGGCTTGCTGTTAAAGGCGTGTTCTCACGAGTCAAGTTTAGTTGATCGATTATTTATTTATTTATCTATAATTCTTTCAGTATACAATAAAGTACAATAAGAGCCCCCTGTAATACTAATAACCCAAAAATGAATAAGAATAATAAAATCAAAAAAAAAAAAAAAAATACTAATAACCCAAAAATGAATAAGAATAATAAAATAAAAAAAAAAAAAAAAGACAAGAAAAACAAACAAGCAGATTTAAGGATAATACAAATTATAATTATATTATAATAGTTGATCAACAAAATACAAAAATAACAAAAATAAAACAAAATAACAGATTATAGTTGATCAACAAAAGATGAATGAAAACTGTAGTGAGAACCTTTGTTTCAATAGAATTGATCAACTTTTTAGTGGATCAAGAAAAGTTTGACCAAGTCAAACTTTATCGTTCAAGTGATGAGTCATCCACATGTGGTGACCATATGTTTTCAAGTTGAAATTTGTTTTGAAACGTGTGAACTTCAGTTGACTGTCAATTTCGCTTTCAACTGGTCACGCCAAGTGCGCATGTGTTTAGTCTGATATAAAATAGTTTAAAAAAATGTGCTTCAAGTGGTCTGAAAGTGTGATGCTAAAATTTTTAGAACTGTATCATAAGCATGATTGTCTTTGGCAAGGTCTCCAAACTTTTCGCCATGAGGGCCACATTGGGTACTTTATCATTGTTCTGCGGGCTGTAGCAAAAAAAAAAAAAAATTGTAAAACTAGATATATGACTTTTATTGAAAGCAGATAAACCAATATAATAACGAAGCAGATATATTTCATTTTGAAATCTTTAAAATTTTATTCTTTGTTAGTCCATTTTAACCGACCTTTTAGTCCAGAAGATCATAACTTGGATTATAGTTACTAATCAAAATCCATTAAACTAGGGGATTTACGCGATTCAAATAATCCTAATCTAGCCAAAATCCCAATCTAAACCGCTGGAGGAAGTTTGGCTAGATTAGGATTATCATAGTTACTTTTTGCTATTCGGGAATATATTTTGAACACAATTTTAATTAATGCATTTGGAATCTATCAAAACACCATGTTTTTTTGGATTATTATTGAAAAATTAGTCTACTTGGTGGGCCAGATCTGTCCTGCAGGCCATAGTTTAGTGATCCCTGGTCTTTGGAACCACCGACTAGATAAATATAAAAATAAAGATGATAGAGAAAATGCTTGCTCATGTTAAATAAAATTTTTAATCCTTCTTTTAACAAAAATGTTAATATCTGCACAACTTCACTCACAATTGCTTTTGACGCCATTTTAAAACTGAAACTATTGATCAGTTTCTATTGAAATGTATGAACAAAAACTGATTCAAGTCGTATTCAACTTTTGTTGATCAAATATAATTGGTCAACTAAACTTGACTCGTGAGAACGTGCCTTAATAAAAAATCATGAATATTTCATTGGATGGCTAAAATTTCATACAAAAAAATTATTATTATTTTTGATCTAATTTAATGAATGAAAAGTTTGAAAGAAATAAAATTCTAAAAAATTTTCACATCATAAAAATAAGAATGAAAAACATAATAAACTGTAAAAGTTTTAAAAGATTTCAATGAAAATTAAGCAAGATTTCACAAAATGAACTTTTTACATATTAATTAGGTTTATTTTGAAATATCTTGCAGATATCAATGAATTAAATAGCTAAATAAGTTATGAATATGAACAACTAAATTTCAGCTAGATATTATTATTATTACTACTATTATTATTTATAATAATAATATATTATAATATATGTATATTGTATTTAAATGTGCCTTGAACCCACGACCATCGGGATATGAAGCGCGCGTTTTACCGAGTAGGCTATGGCTACATCACGAAGTATCTTAAAAGGGCGCATATATAAGTTTTGGTCAAAATTTACGAATTTTTTTCTAGAGTTTGCTTGAGTATTGCGTCGAATAGCTGGCCCAATGAACTTTATTAGTGGAGTTTTGCACGCACAAATTTTTTCGTCAAAATCAACAAGTCACGACCTGTGTAGTATCCTTGTAAGTGCAAAAAGGCTTATTCTTTTGCCGAAGACTTAATAAAACCATGCTTAACAGACATGTGTTCTGAAATCCTAGGTACAGCGGCTGCAGATAAAATGAAAACCTTACCACTTTTTAACAATACTATTCAGCACAGAGTCAGTGAATTAGCAACTGATGTTGAATACCAATTAATCCAAAAAGTTAACAAATCATTGTTTGCTATTCAACTCGATGAATCTACTGATGTTACCAATAAAGCAATACTGTTATGTTATGTTTGTTATATTGATTACGAAATTAGTGACATAAAAGAATTTTTTTGCTGTGTTGAGCTTTTTAACCCTTTGCGCTCCTGAAAAATATTTTTTTTATTGGTCTACCGCTATAGCGCGGCCATTTAAAAAAATTATGTTTATTGTTTTTTTGTCTAACTTTTTCGAATTTTATTATTTTTGACACGAAGAAACGATTTTGTCGGCAATATACCGTACTCTGATACCCTTTTTTAGTTTTGGACCATAACTTTTTTGCATTTTAATATTTTGACACGAAAAATGGATTTTGGTCGGCAATATACCGTACTCTGATACCCTTTTTTAGTTTTGGATGAGAATCAAAAGAATAACAGAGTAACAAAAATACAAAAGCAATTAGGCCTAATTTGCATATATAAACAATAAGTAATTTTTCAAATTATTCATGATTTCGGGTATCGGATAAAAAAAATTCTATTCAAGACTAACCTAGCTGCAAGAGTGAATGATCTTGTAATACTTATAATGCTAAATTCATTTTTGTAGTCTTCATGCTGTGGGATATTGACTTTCATTCCAGTTAATGGTAATTCATAATTAACCTTATACAAGCCTTGCTGCATGCAGATGAGATAAAACAATGAATCATTGAACTAAAAATAAAAAGAAAGAAAAAATATTATATAACTAAATAAAGAATTTAGAATATAATGTATAAGTACAGGCAGGCCTTGATTAGTGCGAATAATGGGTTCCACAAATTTCTCGCACTATTTGAAGTATTAACTATATGTAAAATATAGTAATTGGTTTTTGCTTTGTAAGATTCCGGCCATTAGCAAATCTCATGATGAATAACCATGATACTAACTGTTTAAGAAATATTTTTTTTTCATATTTTACATCATTGTTCATTATCTAAATCAGCGCTTCTCAAACTAGAGATCACGAAACGAAATGCTTGGGTCACAAAAAATTAAATTCAAACACTTGAATTTAAGTTTATATGTAATTTCACAAAAGCCCAATATTTAACGTATGACAACATATTTTCAGTGTAGTTGGCTGATTGTGTTCATTTTAATAAGTGTGTAAGCTGTGGTTGGTTGATTGTGTTCATCTTAACAAGTGTGTAAATGACTTAATGTAGTTGGTTGATTGTGTTCATCTTAATAAGTGTATAAATGATTTATATACTTGTCTAACGTCCAATATTTAACGTATGACAACATATGTATTTTCAATGTAGTTTTCCAATATTTAACGTATGACAACATATGTATTTTCAATGTAGTTGGCTGTTGTGTTCATCTTAATAAGTGTGTAAATGACTTATATACTTGTACGTTTTAAATGTATGACAACATATGTATTTTCAGTGTAGTTGGCTGATTGTGTTCCTTTTAATAAGTGTGTAAATGATTTATGTACTTGTATTTTTTATTTCATATTTATTGCCTGGGGTCGCAAAAAATCTCATAATGAAAAATGGGGTCATAAATGAAAAAGTTTGAGAAGCGCTGATCTAAATTAATAACCTACCAGGAATTGCATCTCATACCATCATCAAACCAACCACCAAATCGAAACCAGGTATTGTGTCTCATACCATCATCAAACCAACTGCCAAATCGAAACCAAAATAGTGAATCAAAAGCGGAAGTTGAACGCCGCCTGGCCACCAATTCTGGGTTGAGAATTGAGTGGATAGTCCAATTTGCGATTAAGCATTGCAGCTTTATTGAATTGGTAAATTACTTCCAGATAGAACTAGTTAACTAAGTTAATGAACCAATGAGAAATTTTTAAAAAGTTTACTATTTGTTTACTAGCAGAATATGACAGCAAAAGATGATAAAAAAATTTTTTTTCACAAGTTTTATTTTAAATAGAGAAATCACATAATAAACAAAAGGAAATAAAGCCCATCTTTCACCCCTTCAAAGCCAAGTGACTGTTCTTGGACTGTTCCTTGTCTGGTTTTATTAACCAAAAATTAACATTAATTTGTTAATTGACATCATAACAGACCTTTGTTAATAAGACTGGTCTATGCTTACAACTTGCATTAATTGAATATTTGCGTGCACTAAGTGAAAATCGGTATCATTTTTATAAGTCGCACTAATCCAATATCGCATTATTCGAACTCGCACTAATCGAGGCCTACCTGTAATTATAATTTTTAAACTACAGATATAACCTGTAAACTGGATCATGCAAGAATATAAACTGATGTATTGCAGAATCACTACCAGTACTCTGATGTTGGCGAGTATAGGCAGCAACTGATGATGACATTGATCGCCATTTAACCATAAGAGATAAAGTAAATTTTTACCAAAATGTGGGTGATGTGCTCTTTCTTAAAAACAATCAATCCAGGATTAATTTTCTTTAGGATTAAAATTTCTGACCAAAAAATATGGGAAAACAATAAATTAAGGAACGATTGATATGGGTTTAATTTCAATAGTTTAAATAGAATTTGTTCAGAGACTTAAAAATTAAATGTGTTTCTGGGAAAGCAATAAATTGAAATTTCACTGTATACACACATATAATATAATCTATATATATTATAAATCTGAAATGCCTGAGAGCGTATGTTCGATTATAATGCAAGTTAGAATTGAAATATATGAGGACTTTTATTTTTCACTATTGATTTTTTTACTTATATTTGAGTTAATAACATATTTTTATAAATACACAAGATGATGTTACATAGTATATATCCAGCAATTCATAGGAAAGCCAGTATTGCAAAATAAACTTTCCTTTTTAATAAATTGTAGATTGCTTGTTGTAGAATGATATAACATAGCATCATATCTCTGCAATGATCACACATTTTGATATAATAATGCTTGGAGGAGGGAGAAAAAAATGGTAATTCATAAGTCTATCCATTCTATAAAAATCTATTTTTAAGTTTTAGATCAGTAATTCTATTATTTAAATTAAGAAATCTAAATCTAGAAATCATTATATTTTATATACATTATATGTTATATTTTGTAGTTTTAGATTTTCGATTGTACCTTTTGTATAAAAATTCACCTTTACTAGAAATTATACATTTTGAAGATTAATTCATTTTTAATCACGAATAACACAGCACACATCAAAAGTGGAAATAAACTTTAATAGAATTGAAGAACTTTTGGCTTTACTAAGCTATCCTTAGCAAACTACAAATAATGTATGAATAATAGAATGTTATTCGAACGCAAAAAACTTCATAATACAATTTAAAATTAAATAGGATATCATAATATTGTATGAAATAGTTACAAAATAAATGATAGTTATATAAAAAACAAAGTAGAATAAAAAGAAATAATAATAATAAATTAAACAAGGCACTACAAAAATTATTTCCTAAATAAGCCATTATGGTGGTACTGTTGATGGCTGATTGTTGTTTATTTCGTGATATCATTTCCTATATTCATGTATAACTAAGGATTCCACAGTTTTTACATCATCAGAATTATTTATTGGTTTAATAATCTTTGCTTGGTTCCAGTGAATCATGATATTATATTCATAAAAGGATTGAAATTTGCCATATCAGATACTAGATGTAGATGGTATAAAGTCAACCAACATTGCTCTAACATCAAGACATCACTCCTGGCATCACAAATATCACAAGTGAGCAAGCATTAATGATATAGAAGATAATGTTGAAAGATATAAACAACGTTTAAGGCAAAAGTATATTAAGAAGCTAAAATGGATATTTAGAAACCATCTTCAATGTAAAATAATTAACAGACTTCCACTTTCTAATGTGGTCACTATTGTAGGGAATATTAATATTCCGACATATGTAGAAGAACTTTTAACCTTAAGATCAACTTGTAGTGTTAATGCTTATGTAAAACCGAAACACATGGCTCCTACTGTCGAACAATTGTTAACAAGAATGCTCCCTGAAGAAAGAGAATCTATAAGGAGTGCCTATATTGCTGCATCCAAGGCCCAAGCTAATCCAGGAAGTTAGTGGAACAGAGAAGAATGTCTCTTAAAGTGAACTCTGTAAGGCAATGGTTATATGATAATGATCTCGCATGCACACGAGAAGATAAGACAAAGAAATTAGAAATTATGCCATCCAACCAATATAAAGATTTAATTATGGAGTATATCACTTCATCCAATGCCCAGCTTCTCAATGTGGATCCATCTATCATTCTTCAAAAAAGTGTCATGAGCTTAATGTGCAAACTGGGTTTTCCGATAATTTGGAAATATAGACAATTTCCGGATCCGACCTGTCCGCCCATGTATACATTAATTAAAATGCATAAACAGCCCATCAGCATCCGTCCAATGATTGATAAAACCAGATCTCTCTTAACACCACTAGAGAAGGTTATTATTAAACGGTGTATTAGTAAGCTAAAAGATTACCCATATTAGACCCTCCAAGGTCTCACACTTCATTTGCTGGACACAAGTCAAAATGCTGGACATACAGGTCATTTGCTGGACAAATCATTTATTTTTCATTTTTTGATGTTTAATCTACGTATGTTCACGAATTTTTTGAATTAGTATGTGCTTTATTATATATCCACATAGTTGATTTACATTTTGTTAGTGAACTATCGCTAATCACACTTTAATGCACTATTAGCAAATGTAAAAAATAAAAAAAATATTCTAATAGTGCATTAAAGTGTGATTATATTTGTATAAGAGTATAAGCAGTTAAATATTTAGTCTATCGCTAATCTGCATGTTAAAATATGCTTATTTAGAAAAATTTGTTTATCTTTGTGCACACTAAGTTTGATAGTGTCTCATTGTTCATTGTGCTCCGGCTGTCTGTCTTGATCCTTTTAATGACAGAAAAAAACCGTTTCTGAATCAGCATTTGAATGGAGTAATGTCAATACTACTATAGGAATCTTACTGAGATTTTTGAATTGTAGATTCCCAGATGGCTTCAATTGTTTTGAAAGTAAGAACCATAGCAAATGCATTCTTAGTACATCTGTAGTTCTAGAATCACATTTGATGCTCATTTCAATATCGTGCGGAAATGTTATGATTATAATTTTACAGTCAATAAATTCATCATATACTACCTACTGACATTAATATTAAACTGTATAAGTATAATGTTTACATGTTAAAACTGGAAAACTGCTTATACTCAGTAATTAAGTCAAGATAAACATAAACAGCACTAATCGTAGTTGAGTAAGATAAAATAAACACACATTTATTTAAAATATCACAAACGTTTTCGGCTATAACGCCATCATCAGGCAGTTCGTTCTAAAGAATGTTTACTAAATATTTTATCAAATTTATCGCCAATAACAAAAAAAAAACAAAACAGCCTAAAAGCGTGACATTTGACTGTCGCGGGCAGGATGGCGGGATTCTTCAAGAAATGCGGGACTGTCCCACGAATTGCGTGACACTTGGAGGGTCTACCATATACAGTACAATCTGCTATGGATTTTTTTACTCATCTTGAAGCTAGGGCTGGATTTACAAATAGGTTGACTAGGCTGCGTCCTAGAGCCCCGCGATTCTAGGGGCCCCAAAACTACCAATCAGTTTTCAATTCTATAAATAATCTAAATTTACTAGCCAAATTATAGCCCTTGAAATTTTAATGGTAACTTTTAATGATTAGAAAGAATTTAAACTAATTTTAGCACCATCTCATAATTAGAATAATTATTATTTTATTAAATCAATGAGTGGCGCCATCTATTAATTAATAATTCAACTAAAATTTTTAACTAATTTATCCAAAGAAAAAATCCACCTCAGCCTGGAATCGAACCAGGGAATTTTGGGCTAATGTCCCAACGTCATACTGCTAGACAACGAGCGGATTGATTCTTCAGACAGTTATACTGGGCCGAGGGTATATAATTTATATAAAAAAAAAATGGGTTTTTATTAAAGTGCTAGATAAAAAGTAAAATTTTAATTTTAAAGATTCCTTATAAGTTATAAGGAGCCTTTAAAATTAGATGTAGCTGATTATTAGGGGCCCCAAAGCCTTGCTCATCCTAGGGCCCCAAAATTGCAAATCCGGCTCTGCTTGAAGCAATATCAGTTATAGGATAATGATCAGTTAGTGGTGGTGGACTATAATGCATTGTATCCTTCAATTAAACTGGAACCAGCATGCCTATTTTTATATCACTTCTTTTGAGAGAATACAGGGGGTACTGTCCCATCTCAAATCTTAAGGGATATATCGTATCTCGTAATTTATAATTCCTTTTTCACTTACAATAATCAATTTTATAAACAATGTGTTGGTGTCCCGGTAGTAGACCAATGGTTGGTGCAATAGCTTGTGAGGATCTAGAGAAAAGGGGCAGAAGAAGAATTGAATAATAGAGAAAAGAAATTGAAATTGAAATTCTACTACTACTTACCTGATTCTGAAACACGTCTGGGGTGTTCGGCGCCATGTCAAAAAGTGACCATTGAGTCAATAGCGCGCATGCGCCGGATAGAAGAACGTTGGAAAATTTATAATCATTAAACAGAATTAACATCATTTATAAGGTATTAATATTCGTCTACATTCACGCTAAATAAATAACTATGAAGATTGTTGATATCTTTTTATTTTCACTTAAATGTAAAAGCAACATTATGTAAATTAGTCTCTGTATAAAAAGCGACCGACAGGAGGAGTGGGGTGTGTCTTCTCCGATTGTTTGAAGGTGTGCGTCGTTGTCGTCTCATCATCATTCCCTGTCCTACGCCTGTGTTCGTCTATGTGTTCTTCGTCACCATTAGATTAACAAAGTCCTGGACCGAACTAACATCATTTATGTTGTGGACTAACCATCGGATTATCCATCCTGATTGTGTATTCGACGAGGATAGGGAACCTCTGAAAAGTAACCACCTTACAAAAAGTTTATTTTGCTATCATTCATTGGGAAGACCAATATTAACGACGAATTTTATGAAAACTAACATAGTGTTAGTATTACTAATTAATTGTAAAGTATATAATTTTCTGCTACTAATAAAAGTTAAGTTATTTAACAATGGAGCATTTTTTCTTTAACATATCTTCATTGACCCATTGGCTGGAGACCCATGAAGTTATAATCAAGATCAGCGCCAAATCAAGGGCGGACGGGGCGTGGTGCCCGAATCCTTACAAGCTGAGCTTGTGGTGTGCCATAAAGAGCAAATGTTGTCTATAATAATTCACACTGATATTAAGTTAATTACTAGATATGTTGATGATATTTTTATCATCTGTGACAACAGCATCCTTGAACATTTTAATGATAACACACATGGCCTTAATATTAAGTTGGAACAGTCTTCACCGGTAAACATTCATTACTTGGACGTGGATATTATGATCAATAATAATTGTTTTTATTCTATTGTGTACAGGAAAATCACATATGCACCAGTCTTCATTCCCTGGTGGTCATGTGACCCGTTTTCATATAAGATATCTGCCTTTCATTTCCTATTGAATAGAATAGAAACACACTGTAATACTTTAGCCACTAAGAAAATGGAATATGCTATAATAAATGAACAGGCAACCTTGCATGGCTATAACTTTACCTTCAGTAATAATATAAAGAGGTCTTTACAGATAAGCATGCAAAACATCTCTAACCAGGCATATCCACCCCGGAATATTACATCCTACTCCAGCTCAGTTAAATACCATAAACCTATGGGAGACTATCACGAAAGTGCTCTACAATAGAAATATAATACTCCCGTTTAATAGACTTGATATGGTATACCATAATATAAAGAATGTCAAACCATCTGTACTTACTTTGGACTGTTCGGGAGTTTACTTAATACCTATGTATAATAATGATTTAAAAAGAAAAGAAATTTACATAAGCAGCACAAAGTGATGTCTAAAAACTAGGCTTAATGAACATAAATGGTTGATAGAGGCCAAGACATTTGATACTGCTCTGGCCAGATCTTTTATGAATATAATATTATGATCCACTGGAACCAAGCAAAGATTATTAAACCAATAAATAATTCTGATTATGTAAAAATTGCAGAATCCTTACTTATACATGAATATAGGAAACAATACCACATGATAAATGACAACCAACTGTCAATAGTACCGCCACAATGGCTTATTTAGAAAATAATTTTTGTAATGCCTTGTTTAATTTATTATTATTATTATTTCTTTTTATTCTACTTTGGTTTTTTTATATAACTATAATTTATTTTGTAAATATTTTATACAATATTATGATATCATATTTAATTTTAAATTGTATTCTTATTAAGTTTTTTGCATTCAAATAAGATGCTATTATTCATATGTTATTTGTAGTTTGCTGAGGATGGTTTAGTAAAGCTAAAAGTTCTTCAATTCTATTAAAGTTTATTTCCTCTTTTGATGTGTGCTGTGTTGTTCATGATTAAGTAAGAAGTGGGATGAAATTATGCAATTCATTTTTAATTTCAGTTTTTTAATAGAAATTTATTATTAGAAATTTTGAAAATTTATTTTCTGAAACAATATATTTTATAGGAAAGATATATACCAGTGTTATACTTGATAGAGAGGAACAGCATTTATTTGAAATTCCTGTTGTCGCATTTGATGGTGGAAATAAATTAGCATATTGTACAGTTAGAATTACAGTTACAGATGATAATGATAATACTCCACAATTTGTGGCAGCACAGTATAAAGCAACATTAGCTGCAAATACAACAATAGGTACTACAATTTTAAAGGTATGTAAATTATTTATACATAAACAAATATTTAAAAGGAGATTTGTGATTAAAAAAAAATTTGGATATTAGCTTTTATTGATATTTTAAAGGGATTATAATAAAAGTAATTGATGATAAATGATAAATTTTGATAAATGAGAAGATGACAAATAATTTTCCCAAATTTATCTTAAAATGATTATACCTTTTACTTTACTAAATTTTATATTTTTAATATCAGATATTTTTATAAAAAACTGCTAAAATATATTTATCTTGTGAAAAAATACAATAGCTTTCTGATTATAATAGAATATAAAAAGGAACACAATGAGTACCTATAAGACAGTTTATTGATTACAATATTCATTATAAAGAAAATATGTAACAGTTCAATAAAGGAAATAGTTATTCATTTTATTGGAGAACTACTTCAGATTGTAAACTCAGTCCTTTCAAAATTTTAAAAATTCTTTTATAACAATTTTGGGTTAAAGATTATTTTTAAATATAAAAATATTTTAATATTTTTTCAAACTAAATAAAATGAGGATTATTTTGAATTTTGTAATTTAATAAATACATACAGTTGAACTCGGTTATAACGGCATTGCGAGAACAGAGTAACATATGTCGCTCTAACCGTAAGTAGGCCTAAATATTATTTCTGTATATCTTTAAGCCTAATTGTCGTACCGCGTTCTCATTCACAATAAAAATCTGTACGCACCATTTATTATTTATTTATTTACCTATTAACAACAAAAGAAAAATACAGAAATACAATACTGTACAATAGAATTTTATTATACAGTAATTATGATCTTATACAATGAACAAAAATGAAGTGTAACGTATTTTTTTGTTTTACACGTCGTCGTAAATACTGTTTTTCCAAATCTTTTTCGATCGCCTTTATTGCGCCAATATTTTCATTTCCTTGGGAATCTGCCTTGTAAAATCGGTTAATAACTCTAATGGCATCAAGAGTCTCCCTCAAACTAGGTACTGGTTCCTCAATCTTATTGTCTTCATTGTCATCGTCATCTTGTATGTCCACGATATTACTCCCTTTGACTTCGTTAACTATGTCTTCCTTCGTTAGCATTTCTGTGGTTACAATGTCATCATCTACTATAGCAAACGCATTATAATCGTGCTGTCCTAAATCATCATTGCAATTTTTCTGGACCCACTCGGACAGAGGCAGATTGTCGTCGTCGTCGTCATCGATATCATTTCTTTCAGTGATATCAAGGCTCTGTTGCATCCTGGAAGTAAATCCAGCATGTTGAAAACATCTGTTTGATACTGCTCAAACAAAAAAATCTTGGATGGCAGCTGATTTGTTCGAATCCGAAATGAGACGATGGGACCGTGAATTGGGAAGCTGTCATAGAAAAATTTTCCTGCTTCTTGACAATTGTCCTGCCCATCCGGATCTTAAGAACTTTGACAACATTAAACTGGTGTTCCTTCCAGCAGCAAAACTGTGTGGAAACCTATGGACCAAGGCATTATCAGGAGCCTAAAATGTCACTACCGCAAAATTGTGCTATTGCAAATGATTGAATACCAATAACTTAAGCACAAGCACTTCTGCAGTTAAATTCAGTTTACTGTTTTATTAAAACTTAAAGTTATTTTGTATTCTTCTTTTTTGTCGATGCATTCAATCAAATACAATAATCCAAGCTTTCAAAACTGCTAATCAATATGATAATAACTTAAGCACAAGCACTTCTGCAGTTAAATTCAGTTTACTGTTTTATTAAAACTTAAAAACGTTTTCGGTATCTCTGATACCATCATCAGTTAACAAGGTTAATGGAACTACAGAGCAAATTCAAAAATCGAATACAATTTGAATTGTATTCGATTTTTGAATTTGCTCTGTAGTTCCATTAACCTTGTTAACTGATGATGGTATCAGAGATACCGAAAACGTTTTTAAGTTTTAATAAAACAGTAAACTGAATTTAACTGCAGAAGTGCTTGTGCTTAAGTTATTGGTATTCAATCATTTGCAATAGCACAATTTTGCGGTAGTGACATTTTAGGCTCCTGATAATGCCTTGGTCCATAGGTTTCCACACAGTTTTGCTGCTGGAAGGAACACCAGTTTAATGTTGTCAAAGTTCTTAAGATCCGGATGGGCAGGACAATTGTCAAGAAGCAGGAAAATTTTTCTATGACAGCTTCCCAATTCACGGTCCCATCGTCTCATTTCGGATTCGAACAAATCAGCTGCCATCCAAGATTTTTTTGTTTGAGCAGTATCAAACAGACAAGCTTAAGACGTTTTTCAGGCATCTTGGGTTCTTTGACTTTCCAATGATAAGCAACTCCCTCTTCTCACTTCCATCTTCATTAGCACAAACAAGAATTGTAACTCTGTCCTTGGCTAGTTTTCCACCAACACATATTTCTCCTTTAAATTTCAGAGTTCTGTCAGGAGTTAGCTTGTAGAATAGTCCACTTTCATCTGCATTGAAAATGTTGCGTTTAGAGTAATTTTCACTTCAGGCCACACAGTCTTAAGCCATTCATCTGTCATTTTACGGTCCACAGAATTTGCCTCCCCAGACACTTTCCCACAAGTAATGTTATGACGCAACTTGAATCTGTCAATCCAAGCAGCACTACAAACAAAATCTTGGTAGCCTAACAGCTTACCAATTCCTGTAGCCTTCATCTTGTGAAGAGGACCACTTATTGGTACATTTGCACTTCTTTGCTGCTTGAACCACTTCAGCAGAGCTTCATCGATATCTGGCCATTCGGGCTTCGGTAGTCTCTTGCATCATAAGCTACATTCTTCAAAAGCACTGAGAATTTTCTCTTTGTTGCTCCAAATTGTTTGCACAGTAGAATTTGCGAGACCAAATTCCCGACACTTATCATCTTTCTTTTTGCCATTTTTGATTGCTGTGATAACTTTAACTATTGACGTGGCAGTAACTAACGTGACTGCACATGTTAACCACGTGTTGTATGACTCATCTCTCCTGAGCTGCTTTGCATAAATTAAAAACACCGTGCTGTACACTTTTGAGTTACAGTAATTTTAATTTCACTCATTACATTTACAACCAGTTTTCCAAAATTCTGCAAAAATTAGAAATTAAAAAAAAATTTGAAAATCTCATTTCCAGTCACATTATTATACAGTATATTTACCAGTTTCCTGATGCCCACTGTTGCAGGTGTTTAACGAGTTTATTTTTAGAAATTTCAGTTAGCAGGGTTGGTAAAGAAATATGGGAGGCCTTCGTTATTCGTTGTTGTTATACACGAGGTAGTATGACATTATAAGGGAGGCATAAAAACATTTTTCCTATGGGTATTTGATCCGTTCCAAAGTAATAATGACTCTGTAGCCGACTTGTCGCTATATGCAATGTCGTAATAACAGAGTTCAAATGTATATGTAAGAACTCTTTGGACCTAACTCTCAGACTAGTTGTTTGATTATGAATAATATAATAAAATTTCATACATGTTTCATACAGATATCATTTCAAAATTTAAACTAAATATGCAAAGATAAAAATATTATAATATAGTTATATAGGAAATTATATAGTAACTTAATATTGAAAAATTAAAATATGA
>AYEL01072213.1:0-15064 GCA_000484575.1 Olivierus martensii
AAAAATAATAAAATTAAAACAAATGTATATTCATATCATATATACAAAAGTATATATATTGTATATACGATATGAAAATTTTAAAATTTCCGTTTGCTTGGATTAATAAATAATGGTTTATTTAATTTTGGCCTCTATGGAAAAGGAATAACTATAGATATTATGCTTTTTATGTAATAAGTTTTATTACAAAATAAAACTTTTTTGCGTAATATTCATATTTTTTACCATAAAAATTCATATTTTAAGAGTATGTTTATTTAGGGATTTGTGAAAGAAAATAGTCAAATTACTGAATACTTTAAGTGATAAGAATTAATAAAATTCGATATTATTTTATTTTCATTATAAGTTCTTTTAAATAATGTGGTTAAATAAGTATAGACTGATATCTTATAATACTTTTTGTATTTAGAAATAACTATTTTGTTTATAATAATTGCTAGTAAATTATGGTATTTCTATGCATAAGTAGATATGTTATGAAGTGATTTATGATTAATGACATCAATAAAGAAGCAAATATCAGGTTAGTCTCATCGAATTTATTTTGGCTCTGGGGGCCAAACCGTTGGGTCTAGAACCTAAATATAAAAAGTGCAAAAGCTGCTAACGATTTGCTAAAGAGTGCAAAAGAAAAATTTCGAAAATTCGAAGCTGGGGGGCTGGGCCCCGATTTTGTTTTGGCTCTGGGGGCAAACGGAGGGGTGCAAACGAAAATATTATAAGTGCAAAAGGTGCTAACGATTTGCTAACGAGTGAAAAAGAAAAAATTCGAAAATTCGCAACTGGGGGGGCCAGTGTGAAGTTAGGCCCCCAAATTTGTTTTGGCTCTAGGGGCCAAACGGTGGGGGTGCAAACGAAATAATTAAAAGTGCAAAAGGTGCTAACGAGGTGCAAACGAATGCAAAAGAAAAAATTTTAAAATTCAAAAGTGGGGGGCAACTTCACACAGGTTAATTTTGTATATTTAGATGAGAGCTGGGTAAACGAGAATCATTCTAAGCAAAAGTAATGGTTTAAATCTATTCATTTCTGTGGAAATATGTTGAATCTCAGAGTAATAGAAATAGTATATACCAATGGTGTTCAACCTTTTTCACTATGCGAGCTACTTTTCTATACTAAGTTATTTGGAGATCTACTCTCTCATATGGATCACATTCCTCCAACCTGATATCTGATTATGTACAATTATGCAATTAAATGCTCTCTCACACTTCAGAGGACCCACTCTCCCAGCCCTAAAAACTTTAAAGAAACTAAAAACATTATTTGTGTATTTAAAAATTTATTTATCACTTTTAATTATTTTAATTAACAAATAAAACAAATATATTGAAATAAAATATTTATTCTTATTTTGGAAAACCAAAGTTAGAAAAAATAACAGATTGATTACAAACTCATAAGTTAAGGAAATGCTGATTGATTAAACAAAAAAAAGTTAATGTGAAATTTGGCATTGTTTGGAGCTTGCAATATTTTCATAATCAGGTTGATATGAAGAAATGGCCAATGGCAGATAATCATCCAAATGATCATTTATAATTTTGTTTCTTGATTTTTTTATGATGTTCATATTTGAAAAAGCTGATTCTGACAAGTATGTTGATCCAAAACAGGACAAAGTTTTTTGCACAATATCAGTTAATATTGGAAACTTTTCATGTGTATACTATTTTTGAGCAATATCAGTTAATATTGAAAACTTTTCATGTGTATACTTCCAAATGATAAAAAAATTATTCATATGACAATTTTAACAAAAAGTAAACAAACAATAGCAATACACTTACAAAATAATGATAAATTATTATGTTTTCAGCTTTAATTAAATTTGTAAGGTAGAATAAACAAGAGATCGACCAAAGATCATGCAATGATCGATGGGTTGAACAGTCCTGATATATACTATTATTTAGGACATATATCAGTGGTTTTTTCAGATTCATCCACTAGTATCATGATACTAACCAAAGATTATTAATCTTTTATATAGAAATTCAATAATTCTAATATTCTAATGATGGTCATTGGGTCACAGTTTTCATATAAAGAACAGGAACTACATTTGCCTTTTCTAAACTTCTCCTACAATTTTAAACTCACACTTTTCAATCCTTTGAAATTTAGCAACCTCCAAAACAATTCTATTAATTCTTAGGATCTATAAACTATTTCAGAATTCCTGAGCTGATTATAAGATGCTAAAGCTACAATTATCTAAAAATGGAGCCCATTGAAGAACACACTGGATTATAGTTAGATAAATTATAAGACTTATAAAAGGAGTTCACATTGAATTCATATATCTACAGTATAAAACTTTACACTTAAAGGTATTATTTACTATTTTTGTAAATTATTATTAATAATTTATGGCATTTCAAATGATAATATTTATATAATTCATTTATGAAAATTATGCGTATCAGTTTTAATTTATCATATATACTCATGAATAAGTTGATTTCTGAGTTTTTGGATTTAAAAATCAGTAAAATGCTAAATAAATTAATATTTTTGAATGTATTTAAAAACAAATGACAACCCACATCCATATACAAGAAGCGATCAAAAAAGTTCATACAATAACAAAATATCTTTATTTCACATACTTTCACATTAAAATAGTTCTACTTACCTTCAAAGTACTGCTCTTGGATGAATGGACATGGACACTTATTCCAGTGAGCTTGCCCTTATTCAAAATATCAAAAGAATTCAGTTTTTGTATAACGTGTAATTGCGCTTTCACATTAGTTTTGATGTCATCCAAGCCATTGACTCTTTTTTTCCTTTCATAGCTGTTTTTAGTTTTGGGAAGAGCCAAAAGTCAGCCAGGGCTTGTGAAGTAAATTAATTATTAATATGTTCTGTATATAATCTAATTGATGTTAATGTCATAATTTATCAATATAATAAAGAATTTGCTCTACTTATAAAATTCTTGTCTACTGATATATTTTTCTCCAATTTTTTAAGCACTAGTTTAGAACCAGTGGTATAGTGGGGCCTGAATGCACCAGAACATCGTTCTCGTACTTCTTTCCACGACTGGATTGCGTACCCGGTACAATTTGTTAGAATACATTAAATCTATTACATCTTTGAGCTTAATTGAATAATTACATATAATTAATTTTATTAACTATTAAGTTCATAACTTCAAATTAAAGATAAGACGTTAAAAATATTTTATTTTTAATGAAAGCCTTCAATCAACAATACAATGTACACAGGGATTTATTAAACTACACACACAGAGAATTAGTTTATGTAGTTCATCAGAATGCGAGAGCGGTTTTAGTTGTATGAATTTAACAATAAATGATACAAGATCTCGATTATTAATTGAACACGTTTCCAGTTTAATGTTCATAAAACTATGTGAGTCTTCCTTAGAAGAATGGAAACTGGAAGCATACGTCAAAAAATCATCGTTCAGCTATCGCTAACAAAGAAGAATTGCCAAAACCAAAGAAAAAAAATATTAGATCCAGTTTGAAATTTTATGTAAATGTTCATTTAAACAATATCAAAAGTACGTATGTATATTTATACAGGGTGAAGAAAAAACTTTTTATTTATTTATTTATTTATTTATTTATTTATTTATTTATTTAATTACAAATCAGATAAAGCTCCGAATTTAAAAAATATCGGACACTATCTGAAAAAGAATACAAAACAAACAAGTACAAACACAATATCAAGATCATGAAGAATAATCATTAACGATGGTAATACTTTTTAACATTTCAGACCATTTTGTTAGAGTACAGTTAAAAATATCATAATTTATAAGTGCTTGATTTTGTACGACACGATGAACAAAAGACCTTCTAGATATTTTGAGTTTACATTTATTACATTTAAATAATTGTCTAGGTCTCATTTGTCTAGGAGGAATACTTAAAAATAAGTTAGAATCATAAAAACCATCTTTGACGCATTTATAAAATAACATGAAATCAAATAAGTACAATCGACTTTTGATATTTATCAATTTAATATTATTTTCAACAACGAAATTATTACTAAAATTATTAAAAAGTAGATTTTTAATCAGTAAAAAAGAACGTTCGAGTCTATGTAGGTGTGATAGTGGGACAGAAGCCCATATTACTATGGCATAATCTATTAATGAGACGATGAAAGCAAAAAATATAATTTTCCTCGCTTCATAAGATGTAATAAAATGCAAGTTCCTATATAGAATACCATATTTAATTTTTAATTTCTTATTCAAGATATCAGCGTGTTTAACAAATGAGAGTTTGTTATCGAAAAGTACACCTAAATCATTTATTTCAGTTACAAATGATATCGATTTACCATCAATGTAAATATTTTTTGGAATCGTATAACGATTAGAAAAATATAAAACATGTTACTTATCTTTGTTTAATGTTAAATAATTATTAGATAACCAATTATTTATTTTATTTAGGTCTATAGTTATAAGTGAATGAATTGAATTAAAAACTTTTAGATCATCAGCATAAGCGAGAACAGTTGAAGTTAAACGAAGAAGTGAGTCTAAATAAATAACAAATAAAAGTGCGCTAAGAGGAGATCCTTGTAAAACTCCGGATTGTAAAGGGAAAAAATCAGAATAATGATTATCAACTTTTAAAGAAGCCTGTCTTTTTGATAAATAATTAAATATCCATTTACAGAAAGAAGATAGAATTTTGCGTACTGATAGGGGTCATCGAAAAAAGTCGAAAATATCAATGAACATATGGTCTAACTGGCACCGTTTTCGAGTTGGGATCTTTAAAACCAGCCAATCCCAATCGAGAGCGACACAACAAATGACAACGGCGCTTCGCGTGCTCGATTGTGATTGGCTAGCTTTAAAGGATCCTAACTCGAAAAAGATACCGTTTAGACCAGAGCTGTCCAACCTGCGGCCTACCTTATACTGAATGCGGCCCAACATAAAATCGTAAACTTCCTTAAAACATTGAGATGTTTATGTACTTAATGAAGTTTTTATTATTTCCTATTTCCATTATATAAAATATTTCTTATTTCAGTGATTAAAACTTCTTGATCTGCTCAATAATTTTAAAAAATTTCTGAAAGAAAAGAAGTGAAAAATTATTATGCTACGACAATTTTGCTTATTTGTCATGGTGGATACGTATATTTTACATTATTTACTAACTTTTTTTGCTTAACAACTATCGTTAGAATTAATATATTTTATGAGAGGCCCAAGACAATTCTTTTTCTTCAAATGTGCTCCAAGGAAGCCAAAAGGTTGGACACCCCTGGTTTAGATTATATATTCATTGACATATTCATTGATTTATTTCGATGCTTCCTATCAGTACGCGAAACTTTACGACGAAGTTTTTCTTCACCATGTTTGGTAAAGAAATGTTGAAAATATTTTATAGAATCTTTTTAATCTATCATTCTATCAACACTTAAAGCTGAACTGATTACAAACTGGCAAAGTAAATGGAATAGTGACAATACTGGGCGTATTCTCTATAGTTTTTCATCAGATCTCAAACTGTTTTCTCCATCAAGCACTTTTAGACAAACTTTTATCCGATTCAGTTTTTAACCGGACATGGACGTTTTAATTCGTATCTTCACAGGTTTGGATTTATTGATTCTCCGAATTGTGACTGTGATTATACCTCGGTCCAAGACAACTTTCATCTTTTATTTGACTGTTCACATCATAACACTGCCAGAGAACACCTTATGAGAACTGTCATCATGAAGGGCACAACTGGCCCTGTGGACTTGATATTTCATCTGTTATCAAAGACAAGGACATTATGCAAGCATTACAAAAATTTTTGAACAATACTAAAGCTTTAGAGAATGACTTTTCTTTAAGGACAAGTTAACAGATGTGATTTTGTACGGACTCTCATCTTTTCATCTGTTAATTTAGTTTTAAGACTTATATTGTAATCTTTTATGTTTTTAGTTTCGTTTTTTGCGGTATCTTTATTTGCCAATGCAGACGCTCTGGGATCCTGGTAAGGGGTTGGTTGCTTTCCCACTTTTCTTACTAGTGCCCTAACCCACTACTTAGGTTAGGAATCTTTTATCTTTTACTTTTCCTTCTCATTTCTTTTTCGCCTTTTTGACTAAACCCTTGAGTACAGTCCTCTATCCCCCTAACTAACTATCCCATTACGCTGCTACCCGCGAGGGATAGGCAGAGAGGACTGAACGTCACATAGCTCGATTCTGACATACTTTGTTTCCGTCACATTCATACAATTCCTCATCCATGTTCTGCGATTTCTTCTATATATTCGACGTCAATATTTTGTTAAGAGGGTAGCGTTCCCGCTTCTTTTTTTAGCACTACCTCACTGACCTTAAAGGACCCCTAGATTCACCTGAGTATAGTATAGTTCTTGCTGAAAGCACAGTCATATATCTGTAAGTCTAATATCCCGAAAAGGAAGAATAGAACCTACAGAACTAATCATCTTACACAGTGGCGGATTTAATGGTGAACGGACTAGGCGACCGCCCCGGGCCCACAGAATCCCAAGCCAAGATATTAAACTATTATTCTATATTTGAATTTGCATAATAATTTTTTAATTGAACAAATCTTAATTTTTATCGAATCTCCCGCGTACATTTTGCACGCAAAATCGCATCGTTCCCCGGCGCGTAAAGGATTTTTTGCATATTTTACGCCCCTTTCCAATCAGGGAGTTACTAAGGGGGCGGGGCTAATTCCAACCACCCTTTACGCAGTAGAGGGGGCCAGATGGTGAAAGACGGGGATCACCGGGCCGGGACCAGACCCGGGACGCGAACCTGGTGTTCTCATGCGTGGCACGCCGACAGCTTTTACCACTCGGCCATTCGGCCGCCTCGCGCGTAAAGGATTAATGTTAGGTGCCGACACAACGATGTCGCCCTTGTCATTTAATAAAAGAAGTGATAATTATTGCTCATTTTCTACAAGAAAAAATTTCGTATACAATGCCTTTTATCCAATTTGTGATCATCTAATAACTGAATTTAACCGAAGAAAAAATCATATGAAGAGCCGACAATGAAAAATATCAAAAACTTGAAGGAAATTTATGAAAATGACATAAATAAATTGAACAACTTCTGTTTCTAAAGGTCGCGTGGTAAAGCTGTGGCTTATCATCCTGGAGGAGCGGCCGGATGGCCGAGTGGTAACGCTGTCGGCGTGCCACGCAGGAGGACCCAGGTTCGTGTCCCGGGTCTGGTATTTCCTGAAAAGTTTTTCGGTGTGCTGGGTCCGGCGATCCCCGTCCTTTACCATCCAGCCCCTTCCACGGATGTGGATGCAGCCCGTGGTTGGAACTGGTCCCGCCCATTAGTAATCTCCCTGATTGGAAAGGGGCGTAAATAAAAAAAAGTACCATCCTGGAGGATCCGGATCCGGGCCCGGCCGTTGAACCTCAACCTTCAACCATCCGGTTGACAGGTCCATCCGGTTGACCTATCATGAGTGTTGGCCAGTCTGTGCTGGGACCTATAAGCAGTCCCAGATCTAGTTAGTGCGGGGCTCGATTGGAATATTTTTTGCGGGGACCCTCAAAATATGGCTTATATGTATAAATAAAATAAGTAACATTTATAAAGAAAAACCCATTTTTGTTGGCTAGATTCGCTATGTGGAAACACTGCGGCTTTCCACTCTGGAGGACCTGGGTTCGAGTGGAAACCCTATAAATAAAGATCCATTTTTTCGGCTTTCCCCTCTGGAGGACCCGGGTTCGAATCTCGAGTCCCAACCCTTGAAAATATTTATCATGATCATGAAATCGGGCCCTCCCGTCGTCCACAATTCGGCTGATCCCTCCGCAGGGATGGACAGCATGTGGAAGGACTTCTTTCGCCCCGTCAATTATTATTATTATAGAAAGAAAACTGGCGTCATCTGATGACAAAAAAACAAAAGCAGAATTAATTATTTGATAAATTTCACCTTGATGTGAAAATTTGAATTTTATTTTTCATCGGAAATAGCAATCCCGTGGCGTAATTAGCATATATTAGGTTTCAATATAGCATATTGATTAGAACCCACTCCAGAAAAATGTGATTAGGATAATTAATTTATAACTACCCTGTGCAAATCTGTACTCAAAATATTGAGATAGGGCTCCATGTAAAAAAGTAATTGTATGTGTGGACGTTTTCGGTAATTGTAATCTTCCGTAAGTTCCTTTATTATATCGTACCATTTAAGGTTGGTTCCCACAATAGTCCGTTTCCGTCCGGGAGTCTGCGCAATAAAGTCCTTACCGAACTGCGCAAACTCGGGGCCGACAGACGAAAGAACGGAGACGGATTCGAATGGAATAGACTAGAAGTCTATTCTCTCCGTCTTCGTAGAATCCATCAACCAATCACATTCGAGAAAGGATATCCAAAACGGAGGACATGGAAGGAATTACTTCTGTCCAGCTTAGCCGCGACCATCGACGCAAGTACGCGTGCGCTAACCGAACGAGTCCAGTGACGAAATAGGGATGATAGCTTCGCACATGGATGTTTTCAAACGCAAGATAACAAGTATGCATGCGCTAACTGAACAAGTCCAATGACAAAATAGGAATGACAGCTTCACACATGGATGTTTTCAAATGCAAGATAACTGAAGTTACTTTGCACATGGATGTTTTCAAACGCAAGATAACTGAAGTTGAATGGACTTATTGTAATGTTGAATGCTAAATGATTAGTTTTGACGTTGGAAATAATATATTTAATGCACATAGATGTTTTCAAACGCAAGATAACTGAAGTTGAATGGAAGTTCACACATGGATGTTTTCAAACGCAAGATAACTGAAGTTGAATGGAAGTTGCATATGGATGCTTTCAAATGCAAGATAACTGAAGTTGAATGGAAGTTTATTTTGTCAAGGTTGAATGATAAAATGATTAGCAAGTATGCATGCGCTAACTGAACAAGTCCAATGACAAAATAGGAATGACAGCTTCACACATGGATGTTTTCAAATGCAAGATAACTGAAGTTACTTTGCACATGGATGTTTTCAAACGCAAGATAACTGAAGTTGAATGGACTTATTGTAATGTTGAATGCTAAATGATTAGTTTTGACGTTGGAAATAATATATTTAATGCACATAGATGTTTTCAAACGCAAGATAACTGAAGTTGAATGGAAGTTCACACATGGATGTTTTCAAACGCAAGATAACTGAAGTTGAATGGAAGTTATGTAATGTCGAATGCTAAATGATTAGTTTCGAAGTTGGAAATAGTATATTTAACAGAAGTTATTGTAATGCTAAATGATTAGTTTTGACATTGGAAATAGTATATTTAACAGAATGATAAATGATTAGTTTCGATGTTGGAAATAGTATATTTAACAGAACTTTATATAATACTAATTCAATAATCCATCCGTCATTATATCGACTGCGACCCTTCCTTTCGCGTTTGGACTCATCCATCTTAGCTAGGCGCGGCTTTTGTGGACGGACAATATTACACCCATCATTCTCTCCTCCACAGGAGTAATCACTCACACACTCACAAAAGCCTCAAAACATTAGATCTACATCTCAAGACATACATAACACTATAAAAAGCATCACTACTCAACACATGCAACATAGTAAAAAAGCTTCTCAGCACTGACACAGACAGTTAGTTAACACACCATTAAACATCACAAGTAGCTGTCTTGACTCGTGTCCGAGGACATTCACTTTGACCCGGAGTTTACTCTGTGCCCACATTGATCTACTATAACATAATAATAGTAATAATTTACTGTTCCCAAAGTTTTCATAATTTTAACATTTCGTATTTGTTGATATGTCATACAGTATTTTATTTATGGATATATCTATACAATCCAGCACACTTTATTCTGAAATAAAGATATAATATACGACAATGATTGATAATATTGACAGTCCTAAACACTTTATACAACAGTGGTGTTTCATCTTTTTTATTATGCAAGCTACTTTTCTATATTAAGTTATTTGGCGATCTACTCTCTTATATAGGCTAGATCACGGCTCGCTGTTTGATTTCCATTGATCCAAATTAATTCATTTACCCGGATTTATAAGAAAATTACTGATTTGAATAACGAAAAATAAAAAAACAATAGCAATATACTGTACTTAAAAAAATTAAAAAAATAATGCAAAATAATGATAAATAAAATATTATGTTTTCAGTTTTAATTAAACTTTTAAGTAAAGAGGAATAAACAAGAGATCGACCAAAAATCGCTCCGCGATCGCACCACTGTTATATAACAGAAAATTAAACGTTAGAATATTGACTTCTATTTTAAGTTTCAATACTTAAAACGAATAAAATAAGTGAGAGAGAAATACTAACAGATATAAAGTGATCATTATACCAGGCGTGAACTCGCGAGCTATCAAACTATATATCGAGATTACTGTATAGCTATACTGTACAGTATTTTGTTTCGTGTGGTGGTATATGTTTTTTCGTTAAGCAGTCAACGATTATTATTGGGAATGGTCCCAGAAGTTAGGACAGCAAGGATAGGTGTGGTGGCCGATTTTAAGCCTGTACGATTGCTTTCCTCTGGAGAAGATGTATTTTCCTCAACTATAAATAAATGCTTTAAAGAAGAAAGATTTTCACTTCTTATTTATCTTATTATCAAATCTATAACCTTTAGAAACATAACAAAGATATCAAGTGACGCAATCACTAACGAATCTAAGTACATTAGCGGCGCTCCTATGCAGTTTCCTATATGTTGCCCCCTCACTAACTTTCGCAAATGTACAGTTCAGTGCAAAAAGTTTTTCCTATAGGTCAAAGTTGTTCGGCTTCCTTACACTACTTCAATCCAATGCGATTGCTTTTTCCAGGCGTCTATTCGAACACGCTTAGTGTGGGACGATTCCATTAAGGTTTTACCTTATCGTTGGAGGTAGATAAGTTTTACGTCACGTGCTCAAATATGTTGACAGTAAAATAATTTCTGGCTGTTCTGTAGAGAAATTTTGTGTTATTAATAATAAACTAATCTATTTTGTTATTAATGTAACACAAATGGTGCACAGTTTCGATATAATTATATGCGTAATCAAGAGATAAGTTACTGCACTGCTGCCTATGATATAATGGGGAAATTCCTAAGGCTCCACACTTCCACCAATCAGGAAGAAGCATTTTAATATTTTTAACGTCAATCACGAAACGAATGTTCTATTGAATTAAATCGATTATATTATTCTAATTAAAGTATATTTAAAACAATCTTACCTTAAAGTTAAACTTAAAAGTTCGCCAGGTAAAAGTGCCTTACGGAAATTGATATCATTTCTTTTAAATAAGTCAAAGAAGCAGACGATAATTTCAATCGAGCATACGTTTGCGCATGCTCGATATAAATTATCGTTTGATGTGAACAGCTAAGCAAGAAGTGAAAATTAATAGCCTTTCTTTTGAGTGTGCGAAGGATTACGAGTCTCAATTTTTTTGTGTATATATAAATAACCAACGACAGTTATGCCCAAACCAATCGACAATAGCATTAGAAAGTTAATTGTTCAACACAGAGAGGAAGTGAAAAGTGTCAAACTTAAGAGTTTCTGTTTCAATTAATCTAAGACAACAAATATCATGAATTTTATTTGATATAAGGTAACTGTGGGACAAACGGACTTCATTTAAGGAAATTAGCAATATTTAAGATATTAAAACAGGTAATTTTAGTGCTACTGAGGAAAGTAAATGTTAAGTGCTTCGATAGCTTTGACCTTACCGAATATAATAATAAATATTATTATTTGTTTTAACAAAGTATATTCGAAATATTCTAAAATATATCACTAGCGTATCCGTTTGCCCCACAGTTACCTTATTATTATATATTTATCCCTGCGACTTTAATAATTCGAATAACGATTCTAAGAAGAAGGTGGGGAATGATTAAAAGGAAACATTAAATCAAAAACTAGAACAAAGTGTCTCTAAACGGGAGGAGCTAATTGGATAAAGGTAAGAGAAAAGTGACTAATATGAGACAGTAAAGCTAAATATACAAAAATATGGATAGCCAAAATGGTAATTTTTAAGGAAAGTTTTCATATTTTTCTGTATTTTCCGAAACTGTTTTAAGCATATCAATAGTACAGAATATTAAACGATTTTACCAAAAGAAATTTGGTAAAAATAACGGTGATACACATTCTTGTATATTTTATTAAAAACTAAAATATAGCATAGGATGACAGGATAATTAACACGAAAAGTTTTCTTTTTCTGAAATGAACAGATCAAATTGCACATTTGTCTGAAAAACATTTTAATCTGTGGTGTTCTTTATATGCAATGTTTAAATTTTAAACGAAATTGAAAACGCGATAAAGAAAAAAAAAAAAATATTTTTCTAGATCGGAATCGAACTCGGCTATTCGGGACAGTAGACCGAAGCTTTAACGATGCTGCTGTGAGCCGCTATCGCTTGTTCTTGTCAGGAGAAAGCACGTGACGAGCACATCCCATGCATATACCTGCCACCCTATTTTCATTCAGAAGAGACAGGTCCATTCAGATTTAACTTGATTCTCAGCATAAGTACCTGATTGTGCAACCGATCAACTTCCGACAAGCACAGCTACTACGAGGCAGAGGAAAAACTTTTTGCACTGAACTGTACATATAAGAAATAACCATAATACTGGTACTCCTCACTTAACGACTGGGTTTCGTTCTCACGACTCGGTCGTAGAACGAATTGGTCGGTAAGCGAAAACTAGTTCCTATATTAAAATATTGGAAACAAATTTCAAATTAAAAATTTATATCTTAATTATGCACAAAGTACAGTATTTTTCTTCAGTTTTTTTTGGAACTACGAATGCGGGGAAATTACAAACAAAACTCGTAAGCGATGCGTATGAGCAAAAACCAAATATTCCATTAAAAAAAATAGTCTTAAGCTCGGACGTAAGTTCGAGCAGTCGTTAAACAGGGAGGTCGTTAAGTGAGGAGTACCTGTATATATAACAAAAAAGTAGTTTAATCTAATTTTTACTTTTTATATCATACAAAATAAATTTATGATTATTAATTTATATTATTACTGTATAAGCTTTAATTATATTTTTACTTTTTATATCATACAAAATAAATTTATGATTATTAATTTATATTATTACTGTATAAGCTTTAATTATATTTTTACTTTTTGTGCTTTAATAATAGTAAATTTATCAATAAGATTGTCGATATCCATTTTGATCTAAAATTTCATTTTCTATAGCTATGATCGAAAAACCCATTAAAAACGTTCTTAGAACTGTTCTAAGAACGTTTTTAATGATATTCTATCTCTTTTAATTATGTTCTAATAGAACATAATTAAAAGAGATAGAATATCTTTAATTTCGAAAAAGATCTCTCTGCACTATTTACAGTTATAGGACATGCTAATAATACTGTATTCTTAATAATAATTTTAAATTGTATGTTTCTTAGAAAATGGAAATTTTTAAGTAATAAGCTTACTTTCTCTTCTTATAAGAACCAATGTTTTTATAACCTTTATAATCAATAATAAAAGACCCACATATAAAGTAAATCCATCTCTGTCTTTCCAGAAAAATAATACAAATTAGTGATGGGTCGTTCATGTGTGATTCGATCAGAATGATTCAATCACTAAGTGAATCAAATGTTTGAAAATATTCTTTCACATGGGACGGCCGTTGCAGGTACAGAGAGCCTAGTTTTCATTAATTTGTAAAGATTTGGGTATAAATGCTTTCACTCGCTCCACCATTGAAGAGGATCTTCTTTCCTTAATATATTTGCTTCTTGTAAATATTTGTCAAGTTCAATGATTCCATACGCTGTGGGATTCCTATTTTTAAATAAATTGTGAATTTTTAAGTCAAAATCCTTCCAAACAGCTGAGATAGACGGTTCTAAATACATACTGGAAGTAGTTTCATCACCTTGGGAGTGTACATTTGAATGCATTGAAGCGACTTTTTGCTGCAATGATTTGCAAACAATTTTGAATGCACTTTCATTCTGAAATCCCTGCCTCTTGAATCGGGGATCTAACATAGTACTTTCAGCTAGGATAAGGTTTGTCTTTAGTTCAGAAAACCTCAATGAAAGTTGCTGATTCATTGCCATAGCCATTTTTTTAATTTCATTAGGCAAATCATTTTCCCTAGAAATTTTTATGACATGACTCATAAGTGCCTTGCTCACTAGTATCACTTTAGACAATGAGCCAGTTTTTTCACTGCTTAATTCTACAGTAACTTCTTGAAAAATTCCTAATAAGTCACATGCTTTTTTTAGAATTAACCAATCTCTTTCATTGAATTGGGTTAATGATGGATTGATCAAAGCTAAAGTTGATAGCACTGGCTTCTTCAGTTCAATAAATCTAAGAAACATTTCATATGTTGAGTTCCATCTTGTTTGCACATCTTGCTTTAATTTTAATTCTCTATAACCCATCTGTTTCTGAAAATTTATTAATTTCAATGCAGCCTGTGGGGAACGCCTGAAATATTCCACAACTGATTTCACTTTTACTTCTGTTGTATGTATTTCTTGTATTCTTGCCCGCACAATAAAATTGATTGTATGTGCAAAACAAGGAATGTGTCTCCACTGACATTTTTTTTACTGCAGCCTTAATATTTGCTGCATTATCACTTACAACGACAATGATTTTATCAATTACAGTGGGTGATCGGTTAACGAACAGTTCGGATAACGAACATCTCACAGAACAAACTGTGGGACCTGCGGACTGAGGGAATGACAGGTCAGCCCGACGGCTGCGTAGTAAAGCTGTAGCTTAATTTTCTGGAAGATCCGGGGGTCCCACTCCAATTTTTCAGGATCTGGACCCGGCCCGTTGAAACCCATCTTTCAATCTTCCGGTTGACCCCATCATGGATGTTGGTCAGCCTGCAATGATGGCGGCTCTATAAGTGGCCGCCGCCAGATAAAAATATTCCACGAGGATATTTCGGCTTAACTAACCTAACGGAATGACAGGCTTAGGCCTTGC
>AYEL01072220.1:0-20372 GCA_000484575.1 Olivierus martensii
TTGGGTCTAAAAAATAGGCAGTGTAAGAACTGAATTAATTTGTAGTTTATTTCACAGATTTTATTGAAAAGTTCCAAATATAAAGCGAGAAATTTTTTGGTATAATCACTGCCGTAATAGGTTAACTAACTGTATAATTTTACACTATATTTGTTGTTAGAGCATTTTGCTATCATATTACTTAAAATTATTGAAGAGTTTTTGATATTTCGCATTCATAACTAGAGTGTGCCTGTAATTTAAAATACAAATGTTTTTACTGAAAGATTATTAATTTCTCTTTTAATTATAAAGTGTGCTTTACTTTATATGCATTTTATAGAAAAACCTAAAACAGTTTTTGTTTGAAGATGTTTTGAATACTTTATGGAATACTTATAATGGATTGGCAATATATAACCATAACAGCAAGGAAACGAAGGATGAATCGCTTTTGTCTTCTTCTCACTTTCACATTATTGTGTTTAATGATGTTATTTATTAAAACAGCAGTTCAAAGATATCATGACATGAGGAAATATTTCAGATTACAAGAATATGCAACTGAAGTGCATGATATAACAGAATCTCTAAGAGCTTTAGAAGATAGTGCAGTTTCTCTAGAAGAGGAAGTTGTACAATTAAAAAAACTGTCTAAAGATTTAATGCAGCAATTAAATGGATCTGTATCGTAACAAATCGCATTTTTTCTTATTTAAATACTATAACATTCCAATATAAAAATCAGTAAATATGTTTTATGAAAACAAGTACAATGTCATAAATGTTTGTATAAAATTTGAAAATATATTTTTAATATCAAACTAACTGAAATAATACAAAAAATAGATTCTATTAAATTAATTAATTTGAATGACTGTTATAATTTAATATAATCATAGGCAAAAAAAAATTAACAATATCCATAAAAGTTTTTTTGTTGTTGGAATATCTGTTTATTATTTATTAATAAAAAAAGTTATACAATATATTATTATTTTTGTAATTCTATGTTTTTCTTCTCATATAAGAAGCTTAAAATATGTTTTATTGATGAATTTGATGATTTTGTTTTATGCAAGATTATACTTGACAATTTCATCAGACTCAGTATTGAGTCTATGGGAGCGGCGTATTACCAACTTTTGTGACGGTATTAATGCGCACGGAACAGTCGATTTCTATGTAAATTATAAAAGGTGACAATGTCAGTAAGAACGGTTTTTATTTTATGTAATTGTGCCTCTGGAATTTCAGTTTCGAATAAGCATTTTCAATGTAATTATTTCGTTTGAAGGTTAATCATACAACCTTTCGAGAACGACTTAAAATTACAATTCTCCGCCATTTTAGGGGCGTGTTCAAAAAGTCTAACGCATTAAACTCGTTTTTAACGAAGCGGTCAAAAAGTAATTTTATTATGCACTGCGCATGCTCCATAGCTGTGACGTATTGCACGAAAGTCTAACGAAGCTAACGAAAGAAATACCAAGTTTAACTTCGTGAAAAACATGGCGGCCCCCAGTGTAATACACGTGTTGTAAATTGTGGTATATAAGGAGACGAAAAATGGATAATGTAGCATGTGATACTATGTACAATAAATAATGAAGTTATTTTTAAGGAAATTTTTCGATAATTAAATGATATTTTACTATTAATCATTAGAATTCGAGTGTCCTGTACCCTAACTGAAAGTTTGTTAGATAAAATTAAGCCTAGTTAGTTATTTAGAATTATGCAGTGCTCAATTTCTTCATCGGAATTATCAGAAAAAAATGCATCTTCCAAACATTTGAAAGCTCATTAAAATTTCCTTACTGACGGCCATATTGTCTCTCTAACGGACCGATCAAAAAGTATATACGATAACGAGGCTAACTCAACGTGAGAAAAGTTTAACGCGTTAGACTTTTTGAACGCGCCCTAGAACAGAATCGATTGGAATGCGCAGAACATCATTGCGCATCTGATCATCGTGTTTGTGTGTGTAATATATATATATATATATAATAGACGCGCAGATAATTTACTACATGTTAAAATTATGTTAATATTGTAATTTTATTCAAAACTGATAAATGATAATTTTGGCAAATAAGCTATGTTATGGCAATTTATTGTAACATCGCGAATAATTTAGTGGACTATATTATCGGCGTAGTGATATACTGTAAATAAACTTCGGCCATCCGATAGACTCAATACTGACTTCGATCCTGTCGTCAAATATAAAGAGCATGCCAGTTGATGCATATGGACTAATATTGAAATTAAGAAACAAAGTTTTTAGGTAATATAAGAATTGTTATCGAGGATGCGGCTCTTTTCACACACGATCTCGCGATGATTCGTTAAATATAAAATGGCTATATTTATTAAATGAAATACAGTTTAATTAAACAAGTTAAATTTTATTGAATCATAAAATAATCAGAAAGCATAAAAAAAGACAATGCAAGATTAATATGAAAAGTAACATCATATTTAAAATGGGATATGTGATTTCTATGAAAGTGGTGTCATCCATTAACAAAAAAAAATAATAATTTTTAATTATAATAACTCAATCCACAGGACTGCTATACAGTGTGTCCACTTTTTGCACCATAGGAAAATTAATATAATTTTAGATCATCAATTTCTTCCTCCTTAGGTGGATGTTCGCGAAAGATTTTAAAATTTTCGTTTTGTCAGATTACAATCTTCACTGACCAATTCTGAATGGCAGCATGAAAGCAGATGCTATCCATCAATCTGATTGTAGCCTGTTAGAGTTAGCTTACAATTGCAAGCTTCTTTTTTGCGATTGTGAAGGATCGCAAAAAAGGAATTCTACAGGTTCCCCATCCTTCGCAGGAATGGGGAACCTGTAGAAAGACTTGTTTCGTCCCGCCACACAGTATTAGTGTTGCCAACAGTGGAGGAGATTTTCTACGAAGATCTTGAAGAAAATCTACTAGAATTCTACTAACTTTCTAATGAATAATAATAAATAAATCATACATTTTTTTATTAGAAAAATATGAATTACTTACCAGAAAAATTTAAGTCAACACTAATATGTTAATAATTTTCAGGAAAAATTTGGAATTTATTCAGATTTAATAAAATAGATGTGCAAGAAACTTCAGCAAAATAGCTTGTGTACTTTTGCGTTATTAATAATTCAAAACTTCAAGAAATCTCGCCAAATAGATTCACTCATCAAACGATCCAAATTCTCTTGGCATATGCTTTCCTAAGTTAGGCGATTCTTCTCCTATGTAAAGTATGTACTCTGAACTTATTTGGTCTAGTTGTACCTTCTCTCTTCTACTGAGATTGGCAGATGAACCTTATTGACAGGAAATTTTACAATATTGTTTTTCCTAAGATATCCAGACACAGCTATTTGTAATTTGATCATTGTTTCTTCTCTAAGTAGATCTTCGGTTTGTGGTCAGAATCGTAGCTTGTATAAACACTTGCATATTTATTGCTATCGTATAGTTATTGAACAAATTGATGTCGTAAACTTGTAGAATAAATTAGACTGTAGAAAAAATACATGGACCGGATTTCACATTCATAGAATTCATTTATTTCCATAAAAATATAACTTCATGTAAAAATAAAAATTAATCAGAAATCTACTAAAATTATTTTGTGATTCTGCCAGATTTTCTACTAAATCCAAAATTAAGGCAGTAAATGAGGTCCTCATTCTACCAGATTTAGTAGAAATTCTACTAAATTGGCAACCTGCACAGTATTCTACGAGAATGAGTGTGGCGTCATCTGTTGACAAAAAAAAATGATCAAGGTTGAACATTGATAAATAGGAATATAATATTCAGCAACTCTTCGGTTCTTTGGTAGAAAATCGAGAGTTGGCCATTTGATCAACCCTCGATTGGTCAAGTTGATTTGTATTACAAGTGGCCAACTCTCGATTTTCTAATTTTTTCTGAACAAATTAAATTTTAAAATATCCCTAAACTATTTAAGGGATACTGGGGATAATTGTAACACTTATTTTACGTTATAAAAATTTCAATTTCAGAAAAACAAATGTCATTGTAAAGATTATACATATCTTCACCAGTTCAAAAGAAATTTTATTCGATAAAAATGAGTACAGTGGATTCCGCTTAATTGGGACACGTCGGGCCAAGCCATTTTCTCCCAAAAACGAAGTAATAATAAATTCTAAAATAAAAATATATAATTCGTAGGTAAATAATAAGTAAAAAATAATAATTAGGTACCTATTTTAATAAATCATTAAAATAGGTTGATTGTAACACTTATTATAAATAATATCTTCACCAGTTCAAAAGAAATTTTATTCGATAAAAATGAGTACAGTGGATTCCGCACATGGACCGGATTTCACATTCATAGAATTCATTTATTTCCATAAAAATATAACTTCATGTAAAAATAAAAATTAATCAGAAATCTACTAAAATTATTTTGTGATTCTGCCAGATTTTCTACTAAATCCAAAATTAAGGCAGTAAATGAGGTCCTCATTCTACCAGATTTAGTAGAAATTCTACTAAATTGGCAACCTGCACAGTATTCTACGAGAATGAGTGTGGCGTCATCTGTTGACAAAAAAAAATGATCAAGGTTGAACATTGATAAATAGGAATATAATATTCAGCAACTCTTCGGTTCTTTCGTAGAAAATCGAGAGTTGGCCATTTGATCAACCCTCGATTGGTCAAGTTGATTTGTATTACAAGTGGCCAACTCTCGATTTTCTAATTTTTTCTGAACAAATTAAATTTTAAAATATCCCTAAACTATTTAAGGGATACTGGGGATAATTGTAACACTTATTTTACGTTATAAAAATTTCAATTTCAGAAAAACAAATGTCATTGTAAAGATTATACATATCTTCACCAGTTCAAAAGAAATTTTATTCGATAAAAATGAGTACAGTGGATTCCGCTTAATTGGGACACGTCGGGCCAAGCCATTTTGTCCCAATTAAACGAAGTAATAATAAATTCTAAAATAAAAATATATAATTCGTAGGTAAATAATAAGTAAAAAATAATAATTAGGTACCTATTTTAATAAATCATTAAAATAGGTACCTAATTATTAATTTTTTACTGATCTCTGACTTCGTCTTCAACACTGATATTCACGCCTCGCCCGCTAACTATAGAAAACCATTGATCTAATGCTTCTTCCACTTCTGGATCCTTTCCATCACGCTTTCTTTTGAATGTTCCTGGAATTTCTTTCTGTAATGCCCACTCCTCATGCAGTTGATTTTCTTGTTGTAGGAGAGCGCTATGGTAGATTTTGGTTTATTTCAGCGAGTCTGCCATGGCTTGTATTAAATGGCTGGCTTTTAATTTTATACAGCTAAGCAATTTTACTTGAGTGTAAAATCCTTTTTTGACATCTTGGCAAAGATGAGTGTATGTATGTGTAGCCATACTTTCGAAAAATCTCTAAAATATGTCAAAAATTGAAAACTCCTCTTCTGCTACTGTCCCAATTAAACGTTTTAGTTTATTAGTTTGGTTTCCGTTCTTTGAGATTTGTCCCAATTAAGCCGAATCCACTGTATTTAAAAAAAAAATATTTTTCTGAATGATTGTAAATACAGCATTACAAACTACCCTTCTATTAGGATAAATTGTATAACATCTTATGGGTGGACTGTAATGCTACAAAATTTCAATGAATATTCAAATACTTTGAATTCAAGTTTTAGGATATAGCGTAATAAATTGCAAGTTACTCTCCTGCTAAAAATCAAAATCACGGTTACTAACATAGGATTATTAGTTGTGCATTCTTCGACATTTCTTACACTGCATTAAATCTATTTTCTCCACTATTACTGTCAGAACCGGCGTAAGTGGGTGTGCAGAAAATGTTGTGCACTGCACAAAGGCGCTAAACTACAGGGAGCGCCAAAAAATGACAAAAAAAATTTTTTTTTAAAGTAATTATTTTTCATTAGGTTAAAGGAACAAATTTTTAATTTTGGAAATTAAAAAAAAAAAATTTTTTTTAAAGTAATTATTTTTCATTAGGTTAAAGGAACAAATTTTTAATTTTGGAAATTAAAAATTTATTTCTTTAACCCAATGAACACTAGCGTATAAATATTTAATCAAAAATCGCATTGTAAAATAATAATGTAGTTTCAAAAACTAACAGGAGCGCTAAATCAGTTTCTGCACAAAGGCGCCTTATATGTCAGCGCCAATTTTGGAAATTAAAAATTTATTTCTTTAACCCAATGAACACTAGCGTATAAATATTTATTTTACAATGCGATTTTTGATTAATGTAGTCTCAAAAACTAACAGGAGCGCTAAATCAGTTTCTGCACAAAGGCGCCTTATATGTCAGCGCCGGCACTGATTATTGTCAGTTATAAGCCAGTTGGACCGATTGGGCTCCGTGTTTGTCAATGTTTATGTAATTAAAAACTGTATTAAAAAGTATATGTCGCTTTCTCAATATTCGCGGAACATATAAATGGTACGATATAATAAAGGAGGTTACAGATTACAATAACTGGAAACGTCTATATATTCAATTTTTTATATTGGATCACATCACAATATATTTGGAATTTAACATATAACCACGAGAATAGTTTACACCACTTTCTTGTAAGTTAAGAAGCGAAGCTAAAACGTTCTTACCCTCAACATGACGCAGATATGCTAGGGATCAGAAATTTGATTCTCCAACCCTTTCTTCTCTATACCTTCTCACACCTGTGGAACAATTGTTTAAGCCTGTATTTGTAGAAGCTCACAATTCGAAGGTAAAACAATTGTCCACAGCAGTAATGATATATCATCGAAGAAACTTCTTCCTCGTAAATGTTTTTTCAATTTCGAAACAGGCAGAAGTCTGAAAGTGCCACGTATTTGTAGAAGCTCGCAATTCGAAGGTAAAACAGCTGTCCACAGCAGTAATGATATCATCGAATAAACTTCTTCCTCGTAAATGTTTTTTCAATTTCGAAACAGGCAGAAGTCTGAAAGTGCCAAATAATAATAATATAGGGAGGGGACAAAGTTTCACAGGCATATTTGCACAGAAAAGTGACTATTTCTGCAGCTCGATTGGGTAGGTATATTGTAGCTAGCATTTTTTTCCTCGATACAGTTCCGTAATTATCGTAGCTAGTTCCTATAGTATACTAGTTATTATCGACCTTTTTTGTAAATAATCTGTCAATACGATACTTTTGTTGTCCCAAAACAGATATGACTGCTAGACCATCTTTCTTGTGGATCATCCTTTAAGCTGGTGCGATCACATTTGACTTTCATACGCTGGAATTTTCTTCTTCTTGATTTGACTGTCAGATTCTGTCTGATGTCAGAATGACTGCAGATTTTGATAAAATAGGCTTAAAGGCTGATTTGATGTGTAGGTTTTTTTAATTTCTATTAAATAGAAATCATATACGGCTGAGAAACAGTGAGCCGAACATCTTTGAGATTGAGCATTATTTGTATCATTGATAGATAAATTCATATTTCCCTGATTAGCAATATTTACCAGATTTGATCTCATTCTTTATCATATAAATTAATCAACGTTATAATCATTGATTAATTAGGGACTGTAACCTCAATATACATTAAAGATATTTGTATTTAGATATGTACATTCTGCTCAAATAATGTATTTCTCTTGAATTCTTACTCCTTCTGTAATTAAGTTCATAACTGCATATTGTTTATATCATTATGTATAATTGTGATTACCTGTCTGATCGTTTTGCTAAGAATACAACTTATGAGAGTTTGTTTTATTATTGTGTGATTTGTAATTGATGAAAAAATTTGTGATGCTAAGCAGATGAAATATAAAAAAAATAAAAAGCCAGAAAAATCTAATTTCAAAAACTAATCACAGAAGCAGCATAAATCTTAGATATAATAACTAAATAATAATTGGATATAATAAATTATACTATATTATAGTTTAACATAATAAAATGAGTATTTCCTATTCATATACCTGTACACTTCCAATCAATTAAATTCATATTTTTTAGTTGATCTGAAATTTCACATACAATTAGTTCAATAGAAAATCTATGCCTGATATACACATCATGCTTTTATAACAATTATAACCTATATCAAGGACCTTTTGGTCATTCCTCAAAGTTACATTTGTAATTTGGACCAAGATTGATGAATGATATTTGAGATGATGTTTATTGAGGCAATTTTCCTATTATACATATAATGTTAAAATGCAGTAGCTATTTTCAGATAAATTTTGATTGAAAAAAAATCAAATATTCTTATTCTGTATTTATGAAAAATTTACAAAAAATATGAAACCAGATAAATCAAATGATAATTTAAGGATAAAAAGAGCATTCTTTTTTGAACTATACTCAGATCTATAGTCTGATAATTGCTAACATCCGGTAGTAGAAATTACAAAGAAATAAATCTTTTGACCATTGCTTAAGGAATAAAGCACTGAATATAATGCAAGATAAATACATCTCTCTCAGAATCTCCCAAAAAATAGCAAGCATTCTCTTTATTATTTACTTTGTTGTCGCTGCTCGTCAGTCATTTAAATCAATGTCCTGAAGAATCTTGATGCTACTTCAATGAGTCCAAGACTCTTCAATTTTCATCTGCAGGCTTAAAATCAGATCCTTCAAGCAAGTTTGTTTCTGGGGTTCAATAAGATTGTTAAATTTGAGCTCATCATCACAGAATACAGAACCTCAAAAACTTCTAATTCAAATTTATTGACAAAGCATTGGACAACAGAATGGACTTTTGACTTGAGAGTCCTCAATATCAGTGAAGAAAAGAGAAAAACTTTCAGATGCATTTTTTTTTGTTTTGTCAGCAACTTTTGTCCATACATGAATTTATATTACACTTAAAAATCTATACTAAAAATTATTTCTATAAAAATTAGATAAATTTAAAAAAGGGATGATTTAAATTTAGAAAAAGAAAACATTATAAAAAGTAATATGTTTAAACAATTAGATGTAGATGTAAAGGAGAAATTATGAAATCCTTAAAAAAATTAGTATTAAATTGGGAACATATTAAAGTAATTGAAGAGAATGAAAAGAAGTTTATTCTGTCAGATACATTAAGAGATCTGAGATTAAATTTAAGATTAAAAAATCATAAAGAAAATATACCATATAGACCTATTGTTGATTTTAAATACAGTATATTATATAATTTAGAAAAATTCTTGAAAACCAAATGAAGTCCAAAATTAGAAGAAATATATTTAGTAAATTTAGATGGATTTATATTAAATTATCCAGGAATAAAATTTATGTCTCATTATGTCGATGATATTTTGGGTATAATTGATTCAAATGTAGTTAATACTAAAAACTTGTTAGAATATGTTAATTCATATAATGAAAATATAAAGTTTACAATTGAGCAGAGTTCTGGAAATAAAATTAATTACTTAGACATAACTTTGATAAAGTATAAAGATAAAACTGAATTTAAACGATATTGGAAGGAACAAAATAATTTTAAATTATTAAATTCTTCTCTAATACACCTACATTTATAAAGAAAAATCTATTTATTTTGGAACTACAGATATTAAGAATAGAAAATTTGAATTAGATTTAATTTACAGAATGTTTATGTTAAATGATTACCTGCATTGGCAGTTGAATGGGAGAAAAATTACTATAATATTAGATTCTCTGTAAATAAGAAAGATAAAATTAAAAGATTGTTTTTTGGAGTAATGTATGAAGAATCTAAAAATTCTCTTTGTAAAAAATTGCAAAGTTTAATATAGGTACAGCCCCTCAAATGAATTTTCAGGTAAAAAATTTAACTTTTATTCGAAAATATACCATGTAGACCTATTGTTGATTTTAAATACAGTATATTATATAATTTAGAAAAATTCTTGAAAACCAAATGAAGTCCAAAATTAGAAGAAATATATTTAGTAAATTTAGATGGATTTATATTAAATTATCCAGGAATAAAATTTATGGCTCATTATGTCGATGATATTTTGTGTATAATTGATTCAAATGTAGTTAATACTAAAAACTTGTTTCTCATTATGTCGATGATATTTTGGGTATAATTGATTCAAATGTAGTTAATACTAAAAACTTGTTAGAATATGTTAATTCATATAATGAAAATATAAAGTTTACAATTGAGCAGAGTTCTGGAAATAAAATTAATTACTTAGACATAACTTTGATAAAGTATAAAGATAAAATTGAATTTAAACGATATTGGAAGGAACAAAATAATTTTAAATTATTAAATTCTTCTCTAATACACCTACATTTATAAAGAAAAATCTATTTATTTTGGAACTACAGATATTAAGAATAGAAAATTTGAATTAGATTTAATTTACAGAATGTTTATGTTAAATGATTACCTGCATTGGCAGTTGAATGGGAGAAAAATTACTATAATATTAGATTCTCTGTAAATAAGAAAGATAAAATTAAAAGATTGTTTTTTGGAGTAATGTATGAAGAATGCAATTTTTTACAGAGAAAGAGAATTTTTAGAAAGTTTAATATAGGTACAGCCCCTCAAATGAATTTTCAGGTAAAAAATTTAACTTTTATATTGGTAGGCAAACACAGAAAGCAATAGACGAACATAATGTAGTTTATAAAGTAGAATGTAAAAATTGTAAAAATAAAAAATAGGCATTATTATATAAGTGAAACAAAAAGACAGTTACATATTCAAATAGTCGAACATAAAAGATATACAAGTTTAAAACAACATAAGTCAGGATTATCTGTACATTGTATAAACAATAATTGTAGCATTAATAAAGACACTATATCAGTTTTAAAACAAGAAACACATTTATTATCCAGATTATTTTATGAATTTTATTTTATAAAGTACAAAATAGTATAAACAATAAAAATATAACAAATAATAGAAATGGATTAAAACTGTCAGAAATATAGTGGGAGTATTTATTTTAAAAATTGAAACCAGAGGGTTGATGTACTTTAAAATGTAAATTAGGGATACAGTATAACAGCAAACCAAGTTGTTAAATATGGTAATTTTTCTTGAGATATAAAAAATAGTAGCTTTTGAAATAAATCTTTTAGAATGTTTTTATAGTAAAAAAGGTTGTTCACATTAAAAAAAAAAATTTAGGTAGATATTCCAATAACTTCAGGTAAAATTTAGGTCCGCTTAATGTAGACATTATAGATTGGAAATTAATAAATATTAATAAATTTTTTGGTTTATAGAGGGTAAAGTAATATAAAATAAATTAGACTCCTGGAATGGTAATGAATTTTATAAGGAAGGCATTGTGTTATATTATAAAAAGAAAGGGTTGTTCACATCATTAAAAAAGAATATTTATGCAAATATTCCAATAACTTCAGGTAAAATGGAATGGTAATGAATTTTATAAGGAAGGCATTGTGTTATATTATAAAAAGAAAGGGTTGTTCACATCATTAAAAAAGAATATTTATGCAAATATTCCAATAACTTCAGGTAAAATTTAGGACCACATAATGTAGATATTATAGATTGGAATTAATAAATATAAAAATTTTTGTTTATAGAAAGTAATGTAATATAAAATATATTGGACTTCTGAAATAGTAATGAATTTTATAAGGAAAGTACTTTGTTATAGTATAAAAAATAAATACAAGTTATGATGTGATAAGAATAAAGGTATATGTTTGATCTTATATAAATGTAATATTTTTGGAATTATTGTAATAAATAAAAAATATCTTTATTTTTTAATACAAAGAAATGGCAGTTCCAAAATTTATTAATGAAGAATTGCTTAAAGGTTATTAATGAGGAACTGTTTGAGATGGTTTTTTGTGGAAATTCATATATAAGTGTAACTGAAGAGGGTCAGAGTCATGGCCCAAATGCATATTACAATAAGTGAATTTTTATAGAAATAATTTTTAGTACAGATTTTTAAGTGTAATATAAATTCATCTTTTAGTAATTTTGTGAAAAATAAATTAATATCTTAAAAAAAGTAGTTGTTTGATTCGTTCCCAGACACTGACATAGCACTGAGAACAGTAGTGATTAAAAAATCTTTAATTTAAGAAACAGATGTGGAATGAGAGTATTCCAATGAAATTGATCATATAAATCACTTCTATATTTTGATACATTTTAAATAAAATATTTATTTTGAAAATGGCATTAATATATCGGTAACTAAAAATCAAAGATCATGTAATTTATTGATTTCAAATTTTTATAGAATTTTAAGTGCTAAAGTCAGTGTAGGCTATACACAGGTTGTGCATTTTTACCGATTTTCAAACTGTAAAGTCAGGGGAATCGGCTTATATTCAAGTATATATGGTAGATGGTTAGGAGCTGGAGCCAGCAGAAATTTTAATGGCTCCAGCTCCACTGAATATGATCAGCTTAGCTCCAGCTCCTCCAAAACTTCCTGGCTCCATGGCTCCGGGTTCCGACTCCAGCTCCCCTGGTCGTAAATCCCCACATTTCACGATATCCAAATGATTTCTTTGCTTCGTCAAGAACTGACATATCACACTAAAACCCCACACTATTAAATAGGAAGTTAAAAACATGATAATTTTTGTTACTGCCCATAAAGAAGGATAGCTGCCAGCTATTTTTTCTGCATCCAAAATTCTTGATAAGAATTTCTAAATTTTGGCTTCAATTCAATATCAACCTATAATTCAAACAATTCCTCTTCAATAAAATGTTCTGCAATATAATCAGGATTTAAAAATGGATATTTTATTTAATCAGGAACTTCCAAATCAAGTAAATCTCTGAATCTCACAATGCAACATGAGCAAACACAACTGAATCATACTAACCATGTGCATCGCGATACCTCCTACTGTCCACTTGCTATTTAATGCTCCCTTTAATGATCCAACTGCCCATTTTGAGAAACACTGTTCTATATCAATGGAATGAATTAGACAAGTATTTGAAGACCAGACAGTTTATATATATATGTGAGATGCAAATTATTTGTAACTTACTGATTTATTAAAAACATTCTTGACTATAAATCAATAGATTTAGAGATGGATTTTCTCACTTCAATAAATTTAGTCTAGACAAACAGTGTAAAGGTGGAAGAACATAACTCAGGAAAGATTCATGATTTATTCTAAAAATATATAAAATACTGTTATTCATATAAAAGTATAATTTACAAATGTTAAAAAGATAAAAGCTATAATCACCAAACTTTGACCAAATTTTTAGTCATCATCTTGGATATTATTCAATACAAAATAATGCAATAAATTTTCAATTTGAACTGTAAGAATTGTCCTGTTGTTTATTACATATAGTTGAAACAGACTTAAATAAATGTTGAAAATGTATGTGCTTTAATAAAAATAATGTTCCTATTCTTAATTGTCTTATTTGTACAGTGTTTCAATACCCAGTTTATTTTTGATAATTCAATTTGATTTGATTTATCCTTTCCAGGACAGTTTATTGGTGAATCACTATCACAAAATATTTATTAATCTTTTAAACTTTTCATCAATTTATTTGCAAAAAATATTAAAAACAATTATACATTTAGAATTTTTATTCTTTATAATGTATAACATATATTGTTTAATCTAAAATAAATCAAATTTAATCAATCTATTTATCTAGCATTACATAAATAGTAAAACACCAAATTAAAATTTGTTTTAAGCTGAAATTAACATTTGCTTATTCTAAGCTTTTATAAAAATAAATCTGCAAATTATTAAATTCTGTAGATAATATATATTAAGCATTATGGAAAAAGTAATTGAAAATTATAGAAACTGAAGCAATCAGATAGATATGAATCACTAGAATGTCACATTTTTAGTCAGTTTTTGTTTTTTGTTTTTTTATTTTATATAAAAGGTTTGCAGAAATGTAAAACTTTTCTTCCCAAGAGAAGAACAAAATTAGCTTTTGTACTGCTCTTCCCAATTCCAAGATTGTAAATAGAATTTATACAAAAATACCTGTTCCCTTAAAAAAAGAGAAGGCAAATGCACCTCATTGCTAGAATAGTTTTAAATATCTAACTGACTTGTATATAAAGTTGGTTTTAAATACATTTCAAACTGACTACCTACATTTATGTAGATAATAAATCCAGAGTCCAGCACCGATGTCTTCATAGTTTGTAACATACACTAATTAAAAAATAAAAATTTTCTGAAAACCAATGTTACAAAACTAAACTTGTTCTGAGTTGTTATTGGCATTTTGTCTTCAACTGTGATGCAAATTTTGCATAGTACATTCATCAACTATAGTGACTGTTATCTTTAATATAATTTATGCTGGAAGCTTTAATGCCTTGCCTTTAATAACTAAAATAAAAAAAATTATTAAATTTATAAATGTTTAGCAAATAATTTATAACATATATAGTAAAATGAATATATTTAATAGTAAATAAACCTAACATCATTTAATATAAATAAATTAACAAAAATAATTTTTGCAATTTCCAAAGAAAAAACTTATTTTTGTTTCTTTGTAAAAATTTATTTTTGCAAAGAAACCAATTTGCAAAATGACATTCTAGTACAGGATTTCATATACATAGCAAATTATAAAATTATGAGAAACTAATATTAATATGAACTAGTAAATTCACCCAACAGATAAAAGTCTCTTAATAATTGTACAAGGTTGTGTAAAAGTTTGTTAATAATTTATGCCAGTAAAAAATGGAAAAATTAAAATTGTTAGATTTGAAAGAAAGATTAAATTATGTTATGTCATATTCATGACATAACATAATCTAATCTTCCTTTCTTTTACTTAAATAGGAAAAAAATTCTTTTAAATAAAATAGTCTCTTAAATCACTTACGAACTGTTGCACCATTTTTGTATAACTGTTTTTAATGTGTAAATAATGTACAAAAATAGTCATAAGTGGCATAGATAACATTACAAGTTTGTAATTATAACATATATTTTTGGTAATACCAAAAATTACCAAAGTTGTCCAATATTATGAATTAATCCTGTTCCTTTAATTATTTATAAATGGATATTCAAACTTTTAAAGTTTTCTCAAATAACTTTCAAACTATTTGATAGTTTTATGAAATTCAGCATAGAAATCATGCTTTTGAAGACAATAAATTTTTTAGTTTCTCACTATTAATTATTCCAAAGTAACAAAACAATTACAGAAAACAAGGAATTATTTCTTTTGCAAATTGCTTATATTCATATTCTAATATATTACACTGCCAATATATAATTTATTAATATATTTATTATTCATAAATTTATTTTAAAGAATCTTACCTTTTGTCACATATAAATAAAAGAAATCACAATAGAGGCATGTTTGGACAATGCCTGCAATAATAGCAATAGGATCATAAAAATTCTCTGTATAATAACGATAGATCCAATTTAGAATGTAGAGGCCGCGGTATAAGCCCAAACAAAACAAATAATGTGAAGTGATTGTCTCTGCTTCGCCAGTTTTAGAAACCATAAACAACTGAGGGAGAATTGCTACAGATTCAAGATAAATTGAGAAAGTCCACAGTACCTGTAAAAGTTTTTTAAATTCAATATTAAATTTTATTTTACTTTGTATCCATTAAAAAATTACAATAATCATATAGCATATCAAAAAAAATGATTCATTAAATATTTAAATTTTTTTATATTAATTTTGGGAAACTATTTTCTAATAGAAAAAAAAATCTTTGTTAAGACACATTTATTTTATAAATATTTTCAATAAAATCACTATATTGAATTTTTAATCTCCATACAATAAATAATTGGAGATTAAGATAAAAAATTATTTGTTAGTTATACAACAGAACATTGCTTGTTTTTATTTCTTATGATATTATATGCAGTAGAACATAGGATTTAGAAGTTTATGATAGTAAAATTATTATATATATTAAAAAACTATTATAATATGACAAATTACATATCTCCTTCTATCTCTTACATTTCTAGTTGGCCACAAAAGTTCCCCAAATTAATAAAACTAGTGTTTTTGATAATATTACATAAGTCAAATTTTATATAAGTTGAATTTACCTACATTAATACTGTAAATTAAAAACATTTTTTGCTATATGTATAAATTAGTTACAAGACAAGAGATACAATGTAATTATCATAATATGATGCCTATACACAGTTTATGAATAAAACTATTCTGAAAAATATAAATACTAATTATCATTGTGATCAAAATGTTAGTGCAAATATTTTAAAGCATAGCCAATTCTCTATTCACTATACCAGTAGTGAATTTTACCAGCTTAAGAATATATTTTGAAAATTTTTATAAAATTATACAAAAATTTAATTTAGGAAATTAAAATATTAATTTTTATACATATGCAAAATTATGAATTTATAAAGAATACACTGGATGCAATTAGTGTGTAACTTTAAAGTGTTAATTTTTCTTCTAAATATAAATGAAAATGAATAACAACAATTTATAAATATCTAACAAAATAGAATGATGATCAATTAGGAAAGGATTCTCCAAGTTTATAAACAACAGTGCATCAAATAATTCATAATACAGTGTCAGATATCTGATTAAAGGTTCATTAGGGAAGATCAACATGTCAGCTAAGTTCTGAAACAATCCTAAAAAGTGAATACAAATGAAAAATAGTAAAGAATTTTCATAAAAATGAAAAGACTTTTGATAGGAAAAAGTTTATCTTTATATATTGAATCATTTACTTTTGATTTAACTTATCAATTTTCAATCAAGTTTGAGAATGATCAGCTGCAATATTACTCTGAGTGATGTAGATTCATAGATAGTATAGTGTAGTATTCACTCAGATAGGCAGTTAGAAACTTATTACTCAATAATACTATTTAGCTTTTACATATCACTGTAGTTTGGAATTTTCATTAACATATGCATATCTTAAAAAGGTTTAAGACTACAGCAATACCTCGAATAGTCAGGGCTTCACTATAGTCCGGATTGTAATTGTTAATAAAAAATTTTTAATTTATTTTTTTAGAATAAATACGAAATATAAGTGTGCTTGCTACTTAATACTTATATATGATTCGAATAGCCACTATTTGACGACCTAAGACATGCAGGCGGTTGCTCCAGTTTTTGCCAAATTTATCTTAATAACGTGTTTAAGATAAATTCAATTTGATACTACAGAGAGATATACGAACAATAGAAACAAACGAAACTCATACAGTCATCAATTTTGCATTTTTTGATAAAAAAAAGATCTTTGAGTTAAATTTTTTGTTCATTTATTTACAATAAAAACATTAATATTTATCTTTTTTACTGCTCTAACAGGATGTATCTTTATATAAAAAAGTTCCAGAAGTAACAGCACCTTTGAGCAGACCAAAATATATACTAAGTTTCTTTAAAACAAACTTTTATTGAGTAACGTTTTCGGTGTTAGCTGACGATGGTGAGCTAAACACCGAAAACGTTACTCAATAAAAGTTTGTTTTAAAGAAACTTAGTATATATTTTGGTCTGCTCAAAGGTGCTGTTACTTCTGGAACTTTTTTATATAAAGTTACAATAAAAACTTTAAATTCATTCATCTTGTTTTATTAATCATTAATTTTTCATGAAATGTGCCTTTTCAAGTAGTTAATGACTCGTAAACAACCAGAACGATCTTGCTGGCTGGCCACAGCCAGGCACTTCTCGTCTCTTGTTGAATTGTTCAGTCTTATGCAGAGCACCGCTCTGCGTTTGGAATGGTGCCATGAGACCGATGTGGAGAAAGCGAATGCATTCACCTGCCAAGCAAGCCTTCTTTATCTATTTATCTTTATAGGCTCAGGCCCACTTTCTGCCCCTTTCTACTGTCTATTAATCTTTTATACAGATTTTAATGTTTAATGTGTAAAGAAATAATTATTAATGTAAGAATTCAGATTTAAAAAAAAACATATGAACAAATCGAATATTTCCTGGAACCAATTATAATTTTTCCCATAGATTATGTACCTCGAACAATCCATTTTCAATTAGTCCGGTAAGAAAGAGGAACCAATTAACCAGACTATGCAAGGCATTGCTATATTCTTTTCTGATCTATATAATTTTTTAACAAAACTATATATTCAAAAGAAAATCTCATCCTTGTCCAATGACTTTGATCATTTGACAAAGATGAGATTTTCTTAGGATATAGGATCCCAAGATCTTTTCCAGATCATAATATTGAAAAGTTCTTATCTAAGAACTATTCAAAAATATTTTAAATGTTAGAACAAATATTTTAAAGCATAGCCAATTCTCTAGTTCTTATCCAAGAACTATTCAATATTATGACCTGGTATTACTAATATAATCATAAGGCATTACTACTTACTGAGAAATGATGATGCAACTTATAAAAGAAGATTTACAGTTTTATTTTCTTGATGACATCACAATATGGCATTCAGAACAATAGATTTATTCAAAATTGCAATCAAATGAAATATTTTTGTTCAAATTATTGATTTGTATCCTATTTTAAGAATTATTTAATGATTAATTTTATATATATATTGTTCCAAACATGCAAGAGTGATTTCACAATCACAAAACAAATAGACTGCTAATTTAGAAATGTTTCTAGGATCAAACATTGCCACAATTAAAACATTACTATGAATTTTTATGTCATAATTTTACATATATTTGTATAAAAATTAATACTTTAATTTCCTAAGTTAAATTCTTGTATAATTTTATAAAATCTTCAAAATGCATTCTGTATATCTCCATTTTTACCAAATGCAGCATAATCCAAGTTATATCTGAATTCAATTTCGGATGTATTTTTGTTTGAAAAATAAATAATGCAATTTATTGATTTTTCTTAACTTATACAAATTATAATCAGATAGGTTTAAAGAACATATTATGAAATTATATTATCAATATATTAAACTCTTAATGAAACACTATTTGATTTTTTGTCTTATAGTATAGTATTTATCATAAGACAAAGAAAAATTAGTTAATGGTAACAGATATCAGCAAATATTGGGTCCATATGTGGCAGTAGCTGAAAAACTTTGATATGCTGCAGGAAGTGATTAAATTAATACATTTTTAAATTCTCTTTCTTTATAAAAATTATATTTCTGAATGAAATTTTTAAAAATATTTCTTCACTATTTTTAATGCTCTCAGAAAACAAACAATATATCCTTCATTTCTTTTTAACGAATTATAGCTATTTTCATTTCAATGCAGTGTAGTGTAGTGTTCATTTTATAAGTGCTTATTATATCAACTATTGAGAAAGAAATACTAATTAAATAAAAAGAAAGTTATTGTTATACAACAGATTATTTGGATAATAATATACTATACATTTCAAAAAATATTTTAATTTACTTCTCTTAAAATAACCAATATGTTTCATTATAACTGTAATAAAGAAAAGTTTCTATAATAAAATATAAATAATTATTACCTCCAAGGGAGTAAAATCATGATTCAATACCAGTGCTAAAATCACTGATGGAATCAGGAGGAATTCAACACGGAAAGTATCATGATTACGATCATAAGTTGGTTTGAATTTCAAATACATCAAATATAAAGTAGCCAATGATGCAGCTATAAAGAAAACTTTCATAGTAGTATTATAAAGTGAAATGAAATTTGTGAAGAGGTCCAAATACCGAGTGATGTAGACAATAGCAAAGAGGATTTGACTTCTTCCTGATATACCTAAAATAAAAATACAAGAAATATAAATTTATATATAAAAAAAAATCAAAAGACATAATTAGTATTTAAATTGATATATTAATCTACTAGACTGTAACAATGTTTCACTTTCTTTTGAAAATCAGTAAGTAGTAATAATGTATCTCTCAATTTTTTCCTAAGACATGTATATGTGATAAATTGAGAAAAAAATATTTGTCTGATAAGAATGATACTTGTAACTGTAATATGATGACTAATACTTCAATTTGAGGGTTAAAAATATTAATGAAATTTACATTAAATATACTAATAGAAAACAGATTTAAACTTAAAAAAGATAAGAAAATAATTTAAAAATAAATATCATCATATACAATATATTATTAGTCAAATGTGGCTAACTAGCTGAATGTCCCTTTTTCAGTTGAATTATTGTATTGATTTCTATAAATAAGGATTGTTAAAAAGGTCTAATCTTCAGATGTCTGCAACAACCAAAATTATTTGTTGTTGTTAATAATTTAAAAATTAAAAAATAAAAATTGAGTTGAAATTCCACTAAAAAGAAAATCTGTAGACGCTGTAATGTAACAACTAGGGTTTATACAAAAACAGACTTTTGAAAAAACTGGTTTTCGAATTTTTAAAAAAAATAAAAAAAAA